>VZRZ01008350.1:356659-416149 GCA_013398175.1 Climacteris rufus | reverse complement strand
CTCCAAGTTTGATTAAAGTCTCTCACCACAGGCTTTGAAGATGTATCAGTCCTGATTCTGCAGGAACCTCCTCCTCCATTGCTTCTCTTCTTTGGCAGACTGGCATCATTTGCTGGCTTTCATATCTGATGTTTCAGTTGTTTCTCCTAGTTATTTGCTGTACTCCTTTTCCCCTGCCTAATCTACTAACTACATGACTACAGGGTTACATGGCGCGCACATGCGTACTACAGAGATTGCTTCTTAAATATACTGTCGCAGAGGCGTTTCTGTCTTTCCTAATTGGCCCAACTGTGGAAAACAGCACATCAATCTTCCAGGAGCCATCAGAGATAGGCCCTGACTGGACAGCTGTGGGAGCTTCTGGAAGCTCCTTACAGGAGCCATCTTTGGCCCCTACCACACCCAAAAAGCTAGACCCCCTAAACTTCTCAAACCACGATAAGTCCCTGCTCCAAACCCAGTCTAGAGGAGAGGTAACATTGTACCAAGTGAAGAGTGTATGGCTGCCTCAGGACACAGGCAACATTTTTGTAATAATAAGAAATATAAGCTTCCTCACAGGTTGTGAGAGAATAAAATATTTATAGATCGGTACCAAGAAAGTGAAAAAGTATTTCATAAAAGTACATAAACACATTTTAATTAAAAAGACATTTTTAAATGAAACGAGTAACCTTGAGCAAATACTTACACTTCTGAATATAATCAAGTTGTATTGGAGGCAGTAACTTGGAGCTGTAAATAGTAACACATGGGCCAGTGTCATTAGATAATCTTTACTCAACTGTATCATCTTTAAAATCTTTTCCTCTTAAATTAAATGTTCAGAAAATCTACAGATGGTTCAGCTCCAGGCCATTTCTGTTATGTTGAAATAGTTCTCATCTTGCCTCTTCACGTGCTCCCTTCTTAGGGTTTTTTAATTTTAAAATCTAAATAACAGAAGAGTGATGCCTTATCAGAGAACATGTAAAGGATACAAAGGCAGAACTGCAGGAGGGTATATTTGCCGTTGTACATGTCAGTTTTAGCCCTTTGCTGTATTCAGGATGTCATTTTTTGAAGTAGTGGATTAATCCCGAGACCCCAGCTGTATGATTGTGTTAAAGATCTGGGACATGCTGAGCATCTCCATCACTACTTGGCAGAGCTCGGCAAGAATCTTGTACATCTGACACGTCCCAACCTTCTCTGCTCCTCGTTATCAGACACAAATACATTGAAAAAACCACACTGTGATGAATCTGTGTAAGCACTACTGCATGGTGCTTTTAGTTTAGGCCACATGGAAGCATAAACCAAGGGAAATGTCATAACCCAAGAGGAACATCCAGGTTTTTGGCCAGAGTGCCAAATATTTGTACAGCTGCTTTAGATTCAGTTGTGTTAAGTTTGAAATGATCTAACAAGAGCAGCTCTTCAGAAAGTGTAAAGAACTCCATTAGAGGAAGAAACAAATGGTGAAGATTTGCGAGATTTGGGAATTACAGTGAGGTGTTTATATTTACTCTTTGTGATGCCGGATGCCTGTGCATCAGTCCTAGGGAGCACCCCACATAGGCTACAGTGTTCAAGTTGGAATAAACAATAACATTCTCCTTCATTTCATTAGAACTTTACATCTTTATTCATAGAAGACACATCTTCAGTGTGTTTTCTCTGTCTTTACGTCTAGTGCTTCCAAATTTAGACTAAACTATGTCAGATTATTTTGTTCCTAACTTTTCCAGCAGTCTGGATTTGGTTTATCTTTCTTGAAAGGACAAAAAGAGAAGCACAGTCTGCTGATGAGGGTTCATGGCTGTCCTAATGGGTTTGTGATAGGCCCAAATAGGCTATTCCTACATCTTGTGGATATACATTGTTTGTGTGACCATGGATCTGAAGATGTTGCTCAATTGCTTGTTATTGTGCACTCCTTTGACCAAGTTGGACTGGAGAGGACAGTACATTAGAAGGGTTTTGAGGGTTTTCTGAAGTCAGTGGAACAGAGATTGACATACCTACTTTATTTCCCAAAATTGTGTGCTAAAGTTACCCACTATTCATGTGTTTCATTTTCAAAGCAAAGGTAGTAGTTCTGCCTCCTCTTCACCTGTAGCAGATCATTCAGAGCGGGCTGGCAATCTCTGCGTATGTGTGTGCATGTATATGGTGAAGTATGTTTGAAAAAGGGAAAAAAAATAAAGGAAGCACTTCAAATTTAACTCACAATAAATTAAGTGTGGTAAGTGTGTGTTGTCTTGTGTTTGGCCAATTGTCATAGAATCACAGAAGGAAAATAAGGAAATGAGCTGTTAGATGGCTTCTTCCTCTTTATATCATATTCCTTGTCTGTGGATTATGTTTAAGTATTTTTGATTTCTTTTTTCTAGTTAAGTTTAACATCTTTTCTTTTTTGAAATGTACCAAGAAAAATCCTTAGAGATTTTTGTAGTATTGGTATATCGCCTTCCAAATATTTTTAATAGCAGTTAATTTCTCCCTTTAAACATGGGAGCTAGTTCTTTGATCTTCTCTTGGCTTTTGATTAGTTCTCCTTGTGTTTGATCCTGAGCTACAGGTAGTTTTCTTTTAGTACTACTAGAAAACCATTTTCACAGCTCTCCTTTCAGAAATGAGGGAAAAGAGATTTTCAGACTTTATTTATTGAATTGAGGGAGGAAGCAAACAATGCCTATCTCTGTAGGCGTAAGTTCAGCAGAAAGTCTTGTAGACTAGCATTAGCAGTGCCACAATGTATACGAGGTAGAAATTGAGGAAAGGTTATCCTTGTCTTTGCCTTTCAGCACCACACCGTATATGAATACCTCTCCTTTGCCAGTTTAAGAGTGTTTCACATGTGTGTTAAGACAGCCAGGAACACGCAGACAAGTCTGGTCTCAGCATACAGTCTTGTAATAAAAAACTGTGCATGCTCTTTCTTTGATAAATGCTTGGTGGTAGTTCAGTCTTTGTCAAGCATATGGTTCTTTATAGCAGGCGTCTTCACAGCACTGCCTTTGGGGAATGCTGTGGAGACAGGAATAGCTCTGGGTGTCAGTGCTTGCCTGTGCCAACTGCTTGATCAGATGTGAATGTTCTGCTCTAATAATGTAAATCAGAAATAAGAACCCAAGCTCTCGTGAGATTTACTGTGGCCAATGGCTGGAGAGTAGACAGAGCCATCACACCTGCTTCTCCAATGCTTTGTAGAGGCAATCAGTATCCTTAGTTACCAGCTGGAGACCTGTGTTTTTAAAACTTATTTAGTAGCCTTTTTAAAATCAGAGCAGATATAGATGTAACAGGATTTTTGGTTTTGCTTTTCTGTGTGTCTTCAGCATTTTCAGTAGCAGAAGAAGAAAATCCTGGCATAATTCAAGGAATTATTCGGATTGAGTACCTCCTCTGTGTTCAGTAGAATCTGTAAGTGAACCCACAGAGCCAATGCACTCAGCTGTGTTGATAACAATCACTTTTAGGTCTGAATCTCTTTTACTTTCTGACCTGTGTATATGATATGATAGCAGAAGCAGGAACTGGATTCAGTGCTTTATTTGCAGTAGCTAAGTCAGTCTGGATTTTTAGCTACTACTGCTTCTATGTCAGAGTTGTTGTGTCTCATGTACAATTCCTTGTTGATTCGCTTCAGTTGTTCACAGATAAAATGTAGCCTGTTGTGATACTCTAGACATATATATTGCCAGTTTACATATAGCTTAGTGTTTCCCTTTGGGTCCTCTTCCACTCCTGGAGCAGTAGTCTGCTGTAATCTGTGGAACATCTGCCTTAGTCACCACTTCAAGCTAAAACCTTCTGCAGGATTCAAAATAAGATCAATCCTACAATCCTGGAGCACAGTTTCCATCAAAGAAAGAGGGTGGGAACACCTTGCTGTGTTCTGGTCAGTCTCCTCAGATGAGGATGCTTCCTAGAAAAAAAGCACTCTCACAACCTGCCAAAATCTTTGGAGTTCATGGCAAATGCTCCTTTCCAGACAGAGCTGTGAAGTTCTTGCACAGCTGGGATTCTCCTGTGGAAAAACTCACACCATCACCAGAAGCCTTTAGCTGACCTAAACAGATTAGTGTTCATATCCCAAGGAAACCATAGGCAAGCAAAAGATTAGTGGAAGGTCTTGCATGCACAGCTATTACCTTACTCCTCATTTTTGGATCAACCACACAGATACTTTGTTAGCACTCTCAAAATGCCACGCACCTCCTCAGATTTACTCCAGCCTTCTGGCTTGTTTCACCATCTGTGTGCATTGCCTTGCTCAGATGTTGTAAGCATGGGGGTGTTAATAAGGAACACAGGCTTAACTAGTGTTTTTTTAGGATCTTCACTACGGTTTCAAATTTTGCTGAATTCTGCTTTATAATTTTACTAAGGATTAGTTCCTCATATGTTGCCAGTTTTGCTAATTTCCATGTGGCACAATATCAGATGTTTCACAGAAATCAAGGTAGATTTGATTTTCATTATCCTTCTACTTTTCTTTAATCTGACACTTATCTCCGTCAAATACTGCTCCTACTCCTACTTTGTTGGTAGGCAGTAAAAGATCAGTTTATTCCAGCTCTCAACTTTCCTACTAGTTTTTTCTCTTACTTTTTGTTTGTCTCTCTATTTTAATATGTATTTTTGGTCATTTAGGTATGCTTGAAGGCATGACCTGAATGTTCCCCCACATCTATGCAAAATGTTCCAGATGCAGTTTGTGCCTTTGTCTTTCAGAAATTACAGTCCTCCTTCCTCCTCCTGACCTCTGCCAGGTGACTTTATAAGTAGCCTTTTTAATCTTCCATAATTAAGATAAATTACACCCATATTTAAATTTTTTAAAATAAGTCTTGTTAATGGAGCTGCAAGCTTGCTGTTATTAAAAAAAATCCTTTTTCACTCTCACTTTTTTCCACCTATGAAAGAGTTGTATAAAACAAATGAAAAATTTAAACCCCTAGAAACTAGTCTTTCTTGCCCTGAAGGCTGCTAAAATTATCACAATTATTCAAGCAGCCCTAACTGTTGACAGAAGTTTTTTTTTTGTTTTATATAGCTACTGTTTTTCATTTATAAACTACTAAAAATATAATCGTCTTAGAGACCATCTGCTTAAAATGACAGTGCATACTAGGGCTAAATTTTTAAACTTTTTTTCCTGATTTGTTCATTATCTCTCCAAAAACTGGTTACATAACAAACTCATTATTCAGTGCAGAGGGTTTCTTCTTGGAATTAATTTTCTACTTACATCGAATGTGCACACAACCATTTGCAACAAGTATTCATACCTCACTCACATGCTGACTTTTCTTTTGGGGAAAAATAGGGAGAGCCTTGTTTTCATACATAAATACCATGTCAAGACTGCAGGTTCCTCAGAACAATTAAGTGTTCCTTTGATGAAGGGACCTTTTTCCTTTTGCCCCCTCATTGCCTCTTCTTTCTGGATTCCAAGAGAAGAGGAAGAAGAACCTGAGCTGGTAGTCAGAGCCCATAATGTACTAGTGCACATAATGGGCCTTTTCTTTTGTTTGTTTTTTGGTTGGATTAAGTAATACACATATTGTCTTCTCTCCTTCGAGAATATATCCTTTTGAAGAGAATTTGTTGATAGAAGTTCCAACACTTCGATGTGAAGTTGTGCTTGCTGTAAAACAACTGATTTCAAAAGTTCCCCCTCATTCTCCTGTCATACAAGCTGTTTTCTTCTGGTATTTTGTGTCCCCTCCAAAATACCAACAACTGCACTTGGCAACCTAGGATTGAAAATGAGAATAAAGTAGAAGTGGAGGTGGGATAATTAATTTGTACTCAATAAGGTTATTGGATTTTGCTTTTAATTTCTTATTTTTATTTAAACAAAAAGTCTGGTAGTTGTCTTTGGTTTGTTTGGACCCATTTATATAGCAGTCAGGTCTAATAGGTTAATAGGTCTAATAGGTCTAATAGGAACCTGTTAGCAAGTGTTAACATTGTTAATTGAAAGAAAGCAAATACAAGAGGAAGATAATGTGTCAGATAATATTGTTTCTATCACCTTTGGCAATTTATGGTTTGTATATGGGTTTATACTACCCATTCTTAAAGAAAAATAAGTGCATTTAACCAATGAATCCCTTCCTTTTCACTTGTTAACAGAGTCATGATAACCTGCTATGCACAGAAAATGTGATGTTTGCAATCTTTGGCTACTGAAGTTTCTACTTTCCCTGATACTTTTTACAATGTTCTCTGACTTTTCAAAATATCAATTAAGTGTTAAAATCTTTTTGAACCTATGCAGACGTCTCTTATACAGGCTTCCAACAGTCTATGTTATCTAATAACTCTTTGGAATAGTCCTTATGTGGTTTATTACTACATCTTTATGATTTCTTTATATTAAATGCTTAATGTGAATTTTAATACTCATGAGTTAACTTATGTTTTGTCAGAAGATAAAGAACCAATGAAATTCTGAGTGTATTTTTTACATCTCATATTTCTGTTCTGAATCTTCATAAAGATACAACTGTAATGACAACTTTCAGTCTGGCAAACATCACATATGAGAGGAGAACAGACAATCCCTCTGTTCTGTAGCAGTTCATTATTATTGTAAAATGAGTCTTGCGTGCCTGAAATGTCATGGAGAACTGTCATATTTAAAATGTGTCTGATTTTACTTGGGGCAGATTAAAGAGATGCTGTGAATTCCCCTAGTCACGCATACTTGGCCTCAGTGCAGAAAAGTCCCTATAATTTAGGAATGAAACTAATGATCAAGACTATTTTTTCAGATATTATAGTTGGACTCTGCAACAGGTCTAGTGGGGGTTTTTTTGGCAATGAATGATGGTCATGGTAACTGCAACAGAGAACTTTTTTACAAGTTACCTCTTTTTCCTAATTTCCCTCTGTTATCTTAAACAAGTAGCACTAGTTGGAAGATGGTAAAAATATTTATATGGCACAAAAAATAGCTCTTAGGAAAAAGGCATGCGATAGCTAAGTATATCGTGTAGAGTGGCTGTGTGTATCTCTGGTTCTTGGGACACAAAGTCCAAAGCAATTTTTATAAATTATTTCACCCTTAAACATGGAGCTAAAAAATTTACCTGAAGTGACAGATTGATTTTAAGTTCAGGTCTGGAAGCTCCAGAATACCTGCAGGGACTTGTTCAACATACTTGGATTCAGCTCTTTTATGTGATGCTAATGGCAGTTCATGCTTTGTAGGATTAAAGAAAAGTGCAAAGACTGAATCTTTGTACATGCCTAGCTGTTTTGATAGAATAGAAGAAAGGAAGATTTTAAAGTGATCCAGTGTATAAGTATGTATTGTATAGTTGTAAAATTACAGAATCACAGAAAGGCTGAGGTTGGAAGGGACCTCTGGCGTCATCTGGTCCAAGCCCCTGTGCAAGCAGGGCCAGAAATGTGTAAAGGTTTTACATTGACCATATCTGGAAAAAAAACAAACAAAAGACAAAATTGGTTCTTGCTTTTTAGATAAGATAGCAATTTGTATTACATGAAGATAGCAGTAAGTAAAAAGGACTTATTGACTAATTAGTATTTTATAGTAAACCATTTGTAGTGATATGAGCATGTATTTTCTTTCTTATATTAAGATTTCATATAGCCATTTTATTTAGGAAAATTTATCAATTGGAGAACTAATTCCATGAAGTTACTCCTTTTAGTTATACTTTATATAATGTTTTTTCCAGAGAAGTACGGCTTAAAATGAAAAATAGTTTCATTTTTGATTTTAATGTTTGCTGTGATAATAATGGGAGAAAAGAATGAATTTATTTAGACAATTCTTTCTTCCTTGTTGACCCAACTGTTTCCACTTTATCCACTAATAGCAGAATTTTTGATGAATCTTTTGTATTTGCTTTCCTGCAGAGAGTTTGGATGGCGGGATCCAGAGCTTCCAGAAGTTATACAGATGTTACAACATCAATTTCCCTCAGTACAGTCAAATGCTGCAGCCTACTTACAACACCTCTGTTTCGGAGACAATAAAATAAAAGCAGAGGTAAGATTTATAAACCTTTTTTTTTTTGCAGTGATACTGTCTGCTATTTATTATCACCAATTATTTACATGTGCTTTAAAAAGGCTTACAAGAGAAATCATGGATATATGCCTGGACCCCTTTTACTCAAGGTTTCACTTAAGTCATTTGTTACTGTTACAAAAAGTAAAAAATGCATAGAATATTGTTGTCATTCACTGTTTTGTTTTCTTTGGAATATTTTGATTGATTGCATACCATTTAAACACTGTGTCGTAGTTGTTCAGTAATCAGCCAGTGGTGTAGACTTGATTGTGCTGAAACAGATGGGCATTTCCTCAGGGTTCTCAAAGAGGCGTTTGGACACTAAATGCAAACACAGAATATGAAAATAAAGCAAAAAGGTTCTATATCAAAGCCTCCTTTAATGCTTAATGGTGTGAATAGGGTTTAATTTCACTGGGCTTGCAGCTTGAAAGGTGATCATTGGTCTATGATCTTGGAATTCAATGCAGATTGTATCTAAAATATAATTCAGACATCAATATAGACTTTGTTCTGTACCTGTGGCTGACAGGTACTTCTTGCTTGTTTTTTGCCTGTGGTTAATGGAACCAGCGTGGCTTTTGGCACAAGTTGAGAGAGAAGGAAGGCAGCTCTGAGGGACTTGACAAACACACAGCAGTCAATTAAAATTGAATGAGTGAAGCTGTTACCGGCCCCAGCTGCCTCCTCCAGCCCTCTCAGAGATACTGCTAATCAGGGACATGTGGTGTGCACATAAATCTGTGCCTGTACTGGCACCTTTTAGCCTGGCATGTAAAGGTAAACTGAGATCAAGATCTGCTATTGCTTATTTGTCAGAACTGTCCAGTGATGCTGGCTTGCTAGTGCTTCATCTTCCTCACCTTCAGCACAAACCACTCCGTGGATCTATCCTGCTACAGAGCTTTCCCTTGCAGGCTTTTTTATGCTGAGGAAATTCCTTAGTGAGTAAGCATGTAGTCTGCTGGCATCAGCAGAAGTGCACTGCTTGCATACATCACCTCAAACATCTTAGTAATAAAAAAATATTTACAGGAATGTTAAAGTGAGAAATGTTTATACACTGGAGAAGAGAACTCTGGTACAGGTATCACTGAAAATTTTAACTGTACACTCTCTGTGTACTTGACTCTGATCCTTATTGAGAAATTAGATTTTCAGTAAAAGAATTGATTAATCTCTGAGAAAGTCAGTTAAATAATTAGAGCAATTTATTCATTGTACAATCTCTGCTGCCTCCTGCTAGCCATAGATTAAGGGCCCTGAAGTAGCTATCCCATTTGAGGGAAACAGACGATTTAATTTTTGTTGCTAATGATTTAGGGAAAAAAGGCATCTGATTGTTGTTGATCTCACCCATCTCAGCATAACATCAGCCTTTGTAAACATCAGGCTCGTGAGTTGGAAGGGTGAAGGTAAGTAAATAAAAGAGTAGAGCACTAGGCAGCATTCTGAGCTTCTTCTGTGTAAAAGGATAGCAGATAAAACAAGGATTCCCCCACTTCAGTTTTTCTTTGTCAGGATTTCAATACACTCCTCACTCTGTAATATGTAAACTGCTATGGAAACAAATCAAAATACCTTTCTTAAAACAGTTTGTTTGAGAATATGCTTTTAAACATCTAGTACTTGGGATTTGGGGATGTATTGTATACTATTCTAATGTTTTGTGGAGCTTTTCAGACTAAACATTCTCGAAACATTTTATCTCCATCTATCTATCTGTATAGTAACCTGTATTATTTCACAGTAAGTCCTATTGTGTTTAGGTCATGATTCAGCAGAGCACTTGAAACAGTTTCTGTATTTGTTTGTTAGGACCACAGTCTACCCAAATGTCTCAATGGCTTGAGCTCTCCACTGAATTAGAATTTCTTAAGGAACTTTTTGTGTGAGAGTTCAAAATCCACTTGATAAGGGGATATCACAACAGATGTTCCAGACTCTTACTAGGTTTATACCCAGCCAGAGGAACTTGAGTAGTCCTGTTAAACCTACCTGGGACGACTCCTGTTAAGGATGTGTTTGAATTATGAGTTGAACTAGCACCTAAATAATAGAAACTGATATAAAAATTCTCTTTTTTGCGAAGTATTTGTGTTGTAGTTATGTGTTGTGGCCAGTTCCCCTCTGTCTGAGAATGACTGCATTTAATATCCAGTTCTTCTTTCATGGACAGCAGCATTCCAGTCCTGCTGCATGTGATCATAGGGAACCCTGCCAGCTCTGACACAAGGAAAAGAAGCGCCAGGACACATCCTATTTTCCTTGCAATCCCTTATTTAGATTACAAAGCAGAAAAATTCCATATCTTTTGAAGCACAGAAAATTGCTGTTTGACCAAATACCTAGCTTTAACCTAGCAAATGACTTGGGCTGAAGAAAAAAATCTGTCTTGGTCGTTTTCAAACCCTGGAGAAAGGACAAAACTAGAAATGTGTAAGTTGAGAATGCTGCTGCTTTTTCAAATGCCTGACAGTCACTGTGGAAAACGCATATTGAATTAATGAAATAATTTGTTAAGCATTAATCTGTAATCTACACTTGAACATGTACTCACAGAAAGAATAATATTATACAATAATTTAGTTTATTTATGTGATTGATAAAATTTCAGTTCTGGGGTTATCTGACAGGAAAAAAAGTTCTCTTAGCTTTAGCAAT
Organism: Climacteris rufus; assembly: GCA_013398175.1. NCBI lineage: Eukaryota > Metazoa > Chordata > Aves > Passeriformes > Climacteridae > Climacteris > Climacteris rufus. The sequence continues at coordinate 405,441 of VZRZ01008350.1, read as the reverse complement.
ATTGAGCAATTAATGGCTATTTCATCCAGAGTTTCTGGAAATCATTGTCCTGAAATACTTTTTAAAATTATTATTTTAAGCATGATTTATACTATTTCACCCACCGAAAAGATGATCTATTCTCTGAACCTGACCATTCTTTCAGTCTTCCAGTTTTGTTTTTGTATAGTGGCAAATTTGTTCTACTCTCATAATTGAGTGGGATATTATAAAATTTCTCCTCATATACTTGGTAGGACAAAGGTCTTATAATCCTTTTGTGGAAGACTGTCAACTAAAATTTAGACAGAAATAGAAAATAACAGCAGTGACTGTCTATTTCTGAGATTCCCAGTACTTTTATGCTTTTACCATTATGTTTTTATCTTCCAAAATAATTCAGTTTCTGTGGTTGAAGTGCAAAACACTACCCCTTGCTTCCTCTGTGTCCCTCCATGAAAATGAAGTGGAAATGCTCTCCAGAAAACAGCTAAGAAAAAGATATTCCGTTAAAAATGTTTGACGTATGGCTAAGGAAACTGGAGATATTTTTCCCTTCATCCCTTTATGGTAGGTGTAGGTTCTTTATGGCAGATTTCTAAAGCACTTTGATCAGCCGTACTTTTGAATTTGGTGATGTCACTGTAAATGTACCTTAATTGTTCATGAGCATAAATGTCCTGCTCAGTCTTACATAGAAAAGAGGTCTGCAGATGCCCTTCTCCAACTTCAAGGACTTTCAAACAAAGCTGGTAACTGTTTATGTGAAGGTGTCCCAGGCTGGATACTAAGGTGTCAGAAGTCTTTTACTTTTTCACCAAAAATCCCTTCTGGAGTGAATTAGGTTTTATATTTCTGGAAGAATTTTTATTTTTCCCCTTCCAGCACTGATCATAGCAGAACAGCAATAGGTAAATGCAATAAACACTGACCATGGATAAAGATGGTGGTGTGATTTCTTGCAGGTGCTGCCACTTCTATGCTGCTCTAAACCATTCAGTGCTAGTCTTTACTTCAAAGTACAATTGTAACTGCTGCTCTAATCTGAAAGTTTTCATAAATGCTGCTCCTGAGTCCCCTTAAATCTTGCTGACTGCAAGACTGGTGCTACACATCCTCTCAGTGCTTCTCATTCTCTACTTTATTCTCTGTGCTAGGTGTTTCAGGGTGGTGCAGCAGACATTAGAATGGAGTTGAAGAAATTGGATTATTTTTGCTAATGTTTGATAGCTGGATTTTTCATCTCCTTTTGAACAGTGACCAATCATCGTTGAAGGTCTCACATATGTAAAAGGGGGCATATGGAGGCAGAAGTCTAAAGATTGCAAAAATTACCAGGCAACCCATTACAGTTAAGCATAATTATTCAGAAATTCAGAATTTCAAAATATTTCAGTAATTCTATATATAAAGTATTCTTTCACTGATGACATTGAAGAATGTAACTAAAAGGCAAAAGGGAAAGAGAGGAGAAGGTTTGATCAGATATTTGAAGGCAAATGAAAAGCTCATCAGGCAGAAGAGCACAAGAAAACCCTTTCAGATGGCATTTTCTCTTCAGGAGAGGGCTCTTACACCAACAATGGTGAGATTGTGAGCAGAGCCAGAGTAGCTGCTCCTGGATGCCAAGAAGGAACAGACAGGGAATATAGAAAAAAAGAGAAGCATTTTAAAACACCCAGCAGAGAACATTTCTGTAAAAGACCACATTCTATTAAACACAGGATTCATTCTTCCACAGCATTTTTTTCTTCCTATAATGACATTTTCCTCCTTTGTATGAGGTCACCATATAAAAGGATTGAATTGTGCAGTTTCACACGCCAACACCATTTTGCTCTCATGGAAAATGGCAGCCTGCCATCAGCTGCAAAGGTGTAACAGGTCACTCAGGGGTTTTGGCACCAATGATTTCCTTATGCAGGCTAGGAAATTAATTTTTGCCAGCAAAGTCACAACACTTGAGATTCTCCTCTCAGGAAAATAATTCAAAGATGCCAAATAAAAGAACTGCAACTGCTGAACTGTCCTGCCTGAAGCCTTCCCTTGCATAAATATTGCTGAATTGGACAGTGTCTTCTTTATCTGAGAGAGAATTTCCATGTACTCTCTTCAGAAGAAAAGTATCAGTCCAGACACTATCACATGGAGTTCTAAAAACTGACTGAGTGCTGAATGCATCTCTTTTCCCAACTCACTGAAGCCCATCATTCACATTCATTTTGTCATTGGACCAAAGGTGTTTCCATAGCTTCTTCTGTGAGTTCTTTAGAGTGTGCCCAGCACCCTTTCAGCACAGTCTCCTTCTTGTTCACATGTCTGGCAGCAGGCATAAACTACATCAGTTTCTTGTTTATCTTCATTGTTATACACATAGTTGCAGAGTTGGAGTAACTTTGATGTCATCCATTGTAGTGCTAGATTCCTGGTGGTCGAGGATACATACATGCCTGTTCCTAGCATGGGTTTTGTCCCAGGGAATACTTACACTTAGTGTGGAGTGATGGAGAAACAGTCCATAATGTTGCTTTCAGACCTGCTGACTGACAGACCTCTTCATAACAGTTGAAGGATCCAGAAGAGGGATTGGAGGTGTTCATATCATCCTCAGAGAGTATCTTGATTTGATTTCTACAGTGTTCTGCAAGACTCCCCTCTGTTTCCATAAGGACACTCAGAGTAGACAGAATATCTTACATGCTGAGGAGCTGGGGGAGAAAGTCACTGGAAAAGCTGGAAGGGTGTTCCACAGAAAAGGACCTGCCTAGTGCTGGTCAACAGCCAACTGAACATGAGCCAGTGTGTGCGCTGGTGGCCACAAACATCATCATCATCCTGGCCTGTATCAGCACTGGTGTGGCCAGCAGGACCAGGGCAGTGATTGTCCCACTGTACTCAGCCCTTGAGAGGGCACACCTCAAATCCTGTGTTCAGTTCTGGGCACTTCACTACAAGAAGGACATTGAAGTGCTATAGTGAGTCCAGAGACAGGCAACGGAACTGGTGAAGGGTCTGGTTGTGTAGATGTGGCTCTGAGGGACATTGTTTAGTGATGGACTTGGCAGTGCTGGATTAATGGTTAGACTTGATGATCTTTTCTAATCTAAATGACTTTATGTTGTTTTTTTTCCTTTGTGTCTCAAGAATTATAGTTTTGTATTCACTTTCCTATACATAGACTTACTCTTCCCCTTTTGTTTTACCTCTAAAATCGCTTCATTTAAAGGCTGTAATTTGGCTTGTCCACTGATGATACTGTCAGTTTTCCATTAAAGACATTATGAGAACTCCTTTAATCTCTGCATGCTAGAAGGTATAGACATGGTATTTAATTTAAATGAAAGAAGTATCTCACAGGTGATACTGAAAAGTAATGTAATAATTGCAGAGAGACTCTGTAGCCTTTGTTGAGATTGCATTTTAGTGCAGACAACAACTGCATACTTTTGGAGAAATTATAATTCCCTGTTTGGTTATAAACATTTTGTTAATACTTTGATAACCATAATTTTCATATGTTTAAACAACTCTTTGAGTAAAATCTCACAATTCAAGAAATACTTCTCTCAATGTCTTCACAAGGAATTTCCTATTTTAATGATGAGTTTTTATATGCAAAGATGCTTGCCTGCACCTGATTCCTAAAATGAACGCTAAGATGTTCATGCTTTTGCTTACCTATGTTTAGATTACTGCAGTAGAGCTTGGGTCTATTTCCCTATCACCCTGGGCCTCTACATTCATCTATGCAGGTAGATGTCAAGTAGTTAGTTTTCAATACACTTTCTGTGTAGCTTTTAGTGGTATAAGTTACTCAAACAAAGTAAAGCAGCATTCAGTGGTGTACCCAGAAACAATGTTTATGTAAGAATTATTTTTTATTATTGTTTTCTAAAGCCTCATTGATGATGATTTTACAAGACTTGCCTTTCAGCTTCTTGCTGAACTGTAGTCTGTTTTCTAAGAAGTCAATCAGCAGATTTGTTGTTCTGCAATAATGTTTGGGGGGTTTTATTGTTTGGTTATTTATTGTAAAAATATTCAAATACAAAATGCTGTTAGTTTGGGGTTTTTTATACTCTACTCTCAAAGTATTTTTGGAAATGATCCTTTGATTTGCTCTTTGTAAATTGTCTTAACTTGCATTACTGAAACAGTTTTTCCAAGCAGGCTTTGCACTCATTGCATCTTGTCATTCAAGGATATATTTTTAACACTGAAAGAAAGTTAGGTGTAACTTCCATGCAGAATCATCAACAACACCAGGGAATCTCACTCTTCACAGTAAGACAAGGAAGACAAGGCATACAAATACACATACAATTACTCCTTATCCTACTGCACTCAAGATTTTTGTTCTTTAGAATGATGAATGCCATTTTTAATTACACCTCAAAATTTAGTTCTATTTTAATGTTGGTTTTCCGAAGAACATTTGAACTAGTCATATTTAAAGAATATATTTCAACCAACAGAGGCTACACTGTTATCGTATTTCTGGCATACTGCGTATAACTTACATGAGAAGTAACTGCAAAGTTTAAAATAACTGACCTATAATTACTAAATGACACTTGGTCAACTCGGGGGTTGATAATTACAAAACCAAACTGTGACAAAAGCAACTAATTTGATCAATTTGAGTATCCATTATTGTAGCTTTCTCTAGCACACCTATGACTCAAATACACTCTTCTCCTGCTGTGACACAAAAAAAAAAAAAAAGACGTATTTACACAAATGATGAACAGGTTAAGTAAAAGCTGTACACATGAACATACTTGAAATAAAATGGGTTTGTACTGAAAGCATTTGACTAAGTTTCAAGCCCATTTTTAGCCCTGCATGAGGATGGGCACTCCTGTAAAAGGGGATATTAATTTTATTCTTCTTTGATTGTTTCCTTTATTTTTCTTAAGGGTGATAAGTTGGCAACAACCTGTCAATATCAACTCCTGTGTGGTTTCAGGCTGAAAACATTTGTGAGGGATGTTCCTCTGTCGAAGTTTGACCCCAACCAGCAGCTAAACCCCACGCAGCCACTCAGTCACTTACCCACAGTGGGATGGAGGAGAAAAACAGAAGGGTAAAAGTGGGAAAACTCAAGGGTTGAGATAAAGACAGTTTAACAGGGAAAGCAAAAGCCATGCACACAAGTAAAGAAAAGCAAAACAAGGAATTAAGTCACCTCAGCAAAACAAGGAATTTCCTATTCCACCACATCATATGGGCAGGCAGTTTGCCTGGCATCAGGCATTTTGTGGCATTCTTGCAGTCCCACTAATTTTAAGGGGGATCTATGGGCTGAAGATATCTTTTCCCCTATGCTGTCAAAAGATCTGTAAAACAAAAACCTGGAACAGCTGAAAGATGAATCACCTTTTTGTTTGATTGATAGAGACTTTGCCCTTTTTTACCCCATGATCAAAATCCCATCACTTGGATATACTAACTGTGGTTTGTCTCACCTTCTTTCCACAGAACAGTCTTTGAAAGTAAACTTGGTTTTCTGCTATTACTGCTTTTTTCTTTCCTTTTTTTTTTTTTTAATCAGACCATTTTGATCCAATCTTCTGGCCTGTGTAACCACTTGTGATCACTCTGCTCCCTTCCATTTTATTTATTCCAGCAGTCAGTAGCTTCAGTTCTCTTTGTGGTAAGGCAAGCAGATAAAAATGGTTTGTTTCTCCTGAGTAAAGCAATGATACCTGCAATTCAAGCTCTTGTCTATTGATAGGTGTACAAGAGAGTGTATATGATAGCATTTCAGTAACTACAGTGCCAGTTTGAACTAATATGTCTGCTCTGGTTGTCCCTTTATGCCATCTCCATGATAGTCTCTCTCATCTCTTAGTGTGAATCAAAGAAGCACTAATTGCATATAGTACAAACCTCTGTCTGAATATTTTTCCTCTTTAATATTAAATAACACAGATGAGGCAAAAATGGTCGCATTGGTCTTGACACAATAGTCTTATGTTAGGGCTATTAAGACCACCGAAACCTTAGTGGTTTAATTAGAACGCTAATAAAAAACAACTTTCATTCACTAGCATTAAAGTATCCTAATTATGTTTCTCTCTCTATCGAGAGACCAACACTGACTTACTAAATAATGTTTATGAGTATATCACTCTGTTTTTTTCTTGCTAATATATTGTCTTTCCTTTGCTAATAAATTCCAGAAAAATTGATAAAGTGGTAAGTCTTTTCACTTTTTCCTAGGAAAAAAAGCATAGAAGTGTACCTTCTGTCTGGTAATTAAATCTTATACTGACGGTCGTGCTTTTAAAAGCATTTCTGAATGCATTTATGTGTTTAGTTTTGCTATCTTACTTATGCACTACCATTTCATTATATTTATCTCTTCTGATGAGAGAGTACATCTCTGTTTTGTGCACAGTCTTTGCATCAATTGGGATTGAGTATTAATGAGTGTCATTGATTGCTGGGCTGTGTCCCCATAATATATGCTTTCTGTAGCAGAGAAGTGGCATTTTACACCCTTGGATTCCTCTGGGGTCATTTAACCACGGTTATTCTGGATTTCATCATCAGGATACTGTGCCTGAATTATGATAATTATTTACTCTGTACCTGGCATATATTTCACTTGATTTAAGATTAGGAAAATGTTCCAGTTGTTCAATAAATAATTAATGTCAAGCCCCACAGGAGTAACATTTGCTTAAAAGGGGGAAAGGAAGATTTAGGATATTAAGTTGGAATGTTAACTGAAGGTTGCACAGCAAAGTAGTGACAGATTGCTGGAGCCAGTTCTTGTCTTCTAATCCTCTGCTTTGCTAAGGATGAATGCTTTGGGTTTATGGCATTCACATTTCAAAATTACTTCTTTTGGACAAAAGCCTCAACTGGGAATAAAGAATCAGTCCTGTAAAGTGGCATGATTTTAAAATGAAGTAAGCAAAAGTGTATTATTTCATAAATGTAATGGAACATCTAGTTGTGCTTGCGTTTTTTTGAGTTACTGCTAGATAAGCAAAAATTAGACATTTTTTTTGCCTTCCTGTATTCAGTTTTCTATCATACCATGCCATTCCTTCTCATTTTGGAAAGAGACTGAATCAAACAAATTTGCAAGGAGACTGAAAGCATTATTATACAAAATCGTGGGCTTAATATTAAGAATATGCATTGGTATTTTCATCTCAACACTGCTTTACACTGCTTTCATGTTTCTCCCCACCCACTGTCCAGGTATTCCCTTTCCAAAGAATAACCAAATGAACAACACTTTTCCCACTCTTGCAATAACTTTTTCTTTAAGGTTTTTCTATAATATTAATAAATAGTCAGCAACAATCATTTAGAGTGAAAGCAGGCCAAAAATATTTTTTTGTAGTAGTAGTTGTTAATCAATATTTATCTTTCATACAGATAATTGCAACTTTGTTCTTTGGACTACACTGTTTATGTGCTACACTGCAAACTGTTAGGAGTGTTCACAAACATTTTTGGGATACAGAATTGTACCTCTGTTCTGCTGCTATTTAAGGTCCTGGCACTGGTCTTCTTGTGGGCTGGAGGGAGTGAGTGAGGTCTTGAATAAGAACCTGTCTAGACTCCCAGCTTACCTGGGGTTAGCACTCACTCCTATGGTGTCTGCTTCACTGGAGATGAGAATACTGGCTAAAGGTTTCTATCTTTTCCAGCCCTGGGCAGTCAGACTAAGCACATAGAAGAGAATTTTAGGCAATAAATGCAATTAGCTAAAAAATTCAGATGTAAATATCTGGTGATGATACTTTTCATTTAGGGAAGAGAAAAAAGAAAGCAGTATTATGTGTGCAAGATGAAGGCCTTTGTGCTCTCTGTGGTATGCAGCAGACACAGGAAGGACATTGCACTGTACTGTTCCTCTCTCCACTGGTCTGAGGAAAGCATCTTGTATCAAAACATTTACAGAAGCTGTATCTTTTGTATTTGAAAATAGTAGATGGTAGGGAAGGAAGAGTAATACATACTGAACGACAGTGTCATTTGATGTAAGTAGTATGGCATTTTGAATGGGCAATAAATGTATTTGCAGCTTTTTCAAGCAGTATAATGTTCTACTGTATGTACCATGAACTTCTTTCTATTCATAACTCTCCTGCCAATTGCTTCTCTGATTTATTAGGCTGATGTGTGAATGCAGAGGATTACTTTCCTATTGTAGACCATATTTTTTTATTACTGTTCTCATCATCCAGCAAGCTACAGTAAGACTTTGCACGCTATGTATAGAAATAAAATAACCTAGATCGATATCAGTGTTTGTAATTTGATGTTTTCTCAACCTATCTGTACTAAAAAGGTTGGCAGCAAAATTATTTCAATAGAGCAAATCATAGTCCTGATAAAAAAGACCTGCCAAGTGAAACTTTTAAGGTAAAGATCATCAGTTGATCTTCAAAATGTGGTTAAAAATACAAAGAGATGGCTGTTTCTAAACTACTGAGAATGGTTGCAGCAGAAGACACAGATTTGTAGAGACTTAAGAACTCACAAGGCTCTAAAACAGAAATGCCTACCTTCTAAGCAGTACATGTGTCTATATAAATACACACACACATTTATTATAGTACATACTTTTATATATATATATATATATATATATTTGCATATTGATCTGTGGGTATTACAAAGTGTATTACATATGAGGCAGGTGTTTACTTGTGCTGATGTTTACTTCATTTATAAAACTCACATAAATGGGGAGATTAAGGAAAGATTCTACAATGCAGCTTGCTGCTGCACTGAAACTCTTAAATTTCTAGCCTGCCTTTGTGACCTTAGACAAAAATTTTAATTTTATGTGCCTGGGTTTCTAATAGCAAAACTTCCTACTAAAAAGGGATGTTGTGAGAACACGTTCATGAGGCAGTAGCTTGCTCCCCAAATACGTCAAGACAGAAAATTCTCATGTGACTGAGAGATTCTTTGAAGGTTAATACATCAGTCCTCAGAAGAGAACACCTCATGTTTAAATCTCAGTAGAGACAGTCCTGAGAGCAGAGGTCATCAGGTATGATGCTTGATGTAATAAATTGTAAATGTATTTTAATCTGAGAAGAGTCATGTTGTTTATTCTGCCAAGCAAACTGTCTAAGGTAGCTACAGCAGGCATTGAAAAAGGAACTTTTTGAATTTCCACTTGGAGCTGAAATGTCAGATAGAGTTGTTCTGTTGCTTAGGCTCAAATGGCTGAAAAAAATTTTTCTGTGGTCTTACTGCTGACCATCTTGTTCCTAGATGGTATCTGTGTTCACATTGACTAAATCCCATTAGTAATATGCTTGACTGAATAGAGTTAACTACAGCTTCAGAAATTTTCATCCAGCACTGCGTTGATGTCCTCTATTGCTGTTTGAATATTCGAAGTAGTAACTTACTGCTTTGTCTAAAAAACTTATTTTTCTTTACATTAAAAAAAGTGAATTTTCTGTATCTTGCTTAACGTCACTATTTTTCTGGTTATGAGAATACCAGGATGTTTCTAGTTGAAATACATATGTCAGCTTTTTTCATCAATAATAAACGTAACCCTTCATTCTCAAATAGATACTTAATTATTTTTAAATACCAGAAAGTAAATGATCCAAACCCTTGGTGTTAATCATCATTTTTCATTTTATGTCAGACACTACTAAATCAGTGCTTGAGTAATGCCAATGTCTTTGCATCCTGCATTAGTATTGCCATTGCATTTCCTATAAAGTGCACACTGCTGAACCTTCTTTAGTATTGTGCACTTTTTTACTCTTTCAAAAAAAGACCACGAATCAATATCAAGTAGTTACAATACCTGCTAAGGGCTTTGGCATGTGTGTATCTTATCATATTTATGTTGTCCCTCAGCGTTAGTTTATAATGTAGGTCAGTGTTGATCTGTTAATTTTAGAAGATACTGCTTTTAACAGCAGGATTGAAAATTGCTTTTCTGATGCCTTCACAGTCAGACGAGCTCTTAAGGTCAGCTTTGTGCTTGCAGTTAGAAGTGTTACATGGAAGATCCCACTAGTCCTTCATGATTAGAGTAGGATACTTGCATTGTCCTTCAAATGTAAGATTTTTTGAAACTATTAAGGTAAAGTGCTTTACAGTTAGAGATAACTCATGCCTAGCCAGGGATTTTTTTAGTAAAATATAAAATCACACTGAAACTTTGATTTATAATAGGTATAGCCTTCCTACCAAGCATGAAAAACAAAATATGTCACAGAGCAGAATACATTAAGGCTTACTGACTGAGAAGACAGCACATTTATTCATACCTTCTCAGGGCAATTTTAGAACATGATTTTGAGTCTCCTCCTGTTCAGAAAATGGTTTTGAGCGTCTGTCAACACCACACATATCCCAAAATCTAAAGAGGTCACTTAAGACACACAGAGAAAAACAAATCTCCACTCAGAAAGAGATATAAGATAGCCACTTCCAAAAGAAAAACTCCTGAATATTGACCCCTTGCTGTGCATTCTCATGTGTTGCAGAACCTTTCCACCGAACACCCACCTGGTTTCTACAGACACAGAAAAAAGATCCCCATCCTTCTCCACACAGTACAGTTTAGCACACAGGGAACAACTGTTGTTTAACTTTAGGCAGAACACTGTGTATGTACTGGTAGTTGAAGGTATTTACATTATTCCTGTTCACAGCTGTATGTTGCCTTTGTATCTGATCTAAAAAAGTCTTAATGAGAAAGCCATTCTTAAATGGGACCTACATCCAAACCCTGATTTAGATTCCTTAAATAAATTAGACTTTGGAGTTAATGCAGCAATTTGCATAACATTCTGCTCTATTTTCAGCTAAAATTGCTCAGCACTTTTTAAAACTTATAGCAAATTACTTCACTAATGAGACTAAATTACTCTATGATGTTACAGGTAAATTTGTCTGTAATAAATCTCATGTACGTTTGTAACGTACGGAGTTTGCATTGCCTGCCTGCTGTTCCATAGGTACATCAGAAGAAAGGATGGAGAGGATTTAAAGTTTGAACCAGTATATTTATCTTAAGAGACCTACTGGACTAAATATTATTCACATATTCTGTTCTGATGGAGATTTGTTTTCTCCCCTTCACATACATTTCCAGTTTTAGGAATCAGACCTCTGAAACTACTAGCAATGAAGCTGCCCATCTTCCAAACATTTCTCTGAAAAATAGTGTGATTCTTTTGCTCTTAGATGCAAGTAATTTTGGTAATATAAACAAGGCAAAGATAAACAATTGAGAGAATTTGTAATTTCCATAAAAACATCAAGAAATGTAATAATTTAACAGATACTGTGGTATAAATGGTCAGTGCAGTCAAGTTGCTATGCAGCCGTCTTGGACTTTCCTGCAGTGCCCTGATCTGCATGGGCACACCAGTCTGCTCAAACAGTGAGCCTGAGAAAAACAGGGTGGCTGTAGTCAAAGAGTGTCTCACAAACACTACACTGCCTGCACCATTTAAAAATTCTTGGGAATTTGCTATGTCTCACTTGTAGCTTCTCCTTCCAGCATTGGTGGAACACAATCCATTCACACCTGAATTAGTAAGCAATTGCCCTGCTAGTGAGAAAACCAGCATCTAAGAACATTAAAAGCAATTGTTACTCATAATTTCCAGAAGCAGACTTAAACTGAATTGTCCTTTTAATTTGGCGTTTAATAGATATATAACATCACCTGTGCTAGCGGTCAGATACTTTTTAGTTCTGTTCCATATGTAACACAGTGGCATTAAAAATAATTTCATGTGTTTAAATACTTGCATTTTGATATATTAAAACATGCTTTCTTAATAACAGAAATGTCACAGAATAAGTGGCAGATGATGCAGTGTGTTACGTCAATTAAGCTGGCAATTAATATCTATGATGTGTAGAAAGGATTAATTGTTAAATTTCCTTCACCTCCTTTGGATGGAAAGTTATTCAAAAGTGATTATTAAGAAAAATGTGGAAAGTAAGCATCTAACCCTGAATTAATCTTCGAATTAGGAATGTGGAGCTGTTAATAGTGGAACACTTAATGTCTTACTGGGAAGAGGAAATTGTGTTATTTTAGAAGCACTCTTTATCACTCTGTCAGTCTAACAATTTGTGTCACCTGTTCTTAATTCTCTTCTGTTTCCGTTATATTTTACTTTGTAAGGCAGGGTAGTCAGAATTAAATGCAGAAAAGGATGTTTCAGTTATACCTACTGGCAAAATTTGAACAATATCTCAGATACCCACTTGCGAAGTATAAATAGAAGAGGACGGGTGTTTTGGTTTCTGTCATTGAAGTATTTTTAAGCTGTTGTGGAATACTTCATTATCTAACAGTCTTTGGCTAAACTGTTTAAAACTTGAAGCTTTACTTTTCTTCCTTTTTTTATCTCTAGCTCTTATTTTTGTAGCCTTCCAAGGGATGGAAGAGGCGATTTCCATTATGCAGTGATTGAAAGAAAGGGGTTTGCTTTTCTTTGCTGCTGGGAGGAATGGAATAATTTTCACTCCCCAGATTTATTTCACAGAATATATTTCAAAACCTTCCTAGTAGTTAGATAATGTCTATTTGATTTGACTTTGCTTCTGCTGTTGCAAAGCTGTAGGCAATAACCAGGTTCCAGGGCCAGTTTTCTCATAGCTTAATAGAAAGAGAGGTCAGTCACCTGTCTTTTGTTCATTCTGGTCTCACTGGTATCTATCCCTTAGCTCCACAGTATCTCTGATAGCTCATTCCCACATCTCCTGTTCTTCTCATCAGCTATTCTGGCTAAAGGTTCACTAGTGTTACACCAGTCCAGAACATAGACCATCCTCATCCAGGAAAATAGCTAGCAATTAGGATAAACAAGCAGATAAAACAGATTGCAGTGATGAAGTGAAGGGTGTGGCCAGACAAGCATACTGAAGCACAATTTATTTATAGATGACCAACCCCTTTCATCACACCCTTCTCTATTTCCTCATGTTGTTCCTCCCACCATGCATTTGGATGTCTCCCTTTTCCTATCTTTGCCCTTCTGCTAAACATCCTGTGAGTTTGGCACATTGCCACAATCCCATCAGCATGCTCTTTAGCATAGGACCTGTGATGAGCTTTTCATTTGTTCTTCCCTGTGTGCCCACTATACCAGTTAACAAAGTGGTTCCTTCAGCAGCCAGTCAAGCAGTGACCTCCCAGACCTGGTCTTTGGTATTGTCTCTCTGGCTCTCTAGGGTTTGTGTACATAAGTGTGGTTTGTTACTTTTCCTGTCTCATCTCTCTTTATGTGCTGGACAGACATTGAGCAGATGTCCTCACAAAATAGGTGTCTACATTCTACATACCCTTCACATCCTACGTTTTGTGTCCTTCCACACATCCAACCAATCTTGTATTGAATTAGAAAAGCAAGCTGTCAAGCAATTCATATGCTAAAACCTTGCAGTAATCAAGTTTATATGTATGTAGTTTCAGACATATCATCAATGTTGTATTGGCTAGTTTTACCAACACGGATGCTTCAGGCTGGTCACATGTAACTCCTGGTAGATTAAGTATCTAACAGTCCACTGTTGTGATAAACACCACTGAGTCAGAGATCAGCCTTGAAACCGATAAATTGCGTTTCTCAAAGGCTCTTCGCATGAGATATCCAAGCTGTCCTTATTAGGAACATAATTAACATCTTCACTGCCTCCAACAGTGGCCTGAACCCTTATTGAGTCCAAATTTTGTTTTCATAGTGTGGATACAAATATATTCTCAGATGTAATGCAAAAGAAACTTCATAGGATGCCAGAGGAAAATACTCCATCATACTCATCAAGCTAACATGTGTGCACTTTTGTCAATCTCTCTACTAGAGAGTCTGGCACCTTCTCCTGTCCTGTCTGCTTGTGTCATGGCATCATAGGGCTTGACCAGAGCAAATGCTTCTGACCAGCAAGTAGACAGTAACATTAATAGCACAGAGCCAACTTTAAAAGGAAAGTATGAAAATGTCCTGGTAAAAGAAAATATGTGATTCCTCAGATGAAAGCAGCTCTGTGCATTCTTCCATAGAAATTTTTTTGTGGCAAAATCCATGTAATCTCTGTTCTTTCAGTTTTTACTTTGATTGGCATAGATTCCTAATCACAGCTTTTTATTTAACAGCTCTCTAAGAGCACCTTGCAAAGATGTACACAAATATTTTCAGTGAGAAAAAAGAAAATAACTTTCAGAAATTAAGGGTATGCATAGATTAAGGGAGTAATTAGAAACAATACAGATTGACCCAGCATGGTTAATATTGTTAATACTTCTAGTCCGATTCTCTATATTTTTGAGAAGAGATGGTGTAAAAAGGGGACAATGCATTTGAGACATGGCCAGATAGAATTGGACCAACTCAGTTGTGCTGTGGAGTTGAAAGTCATTCTTTTGAGTTCAGAAGTGGCTACTTTGGGATTGGTCTGTGTGAGAATATAGTTGAGCCCCTGTATCTCCTGATGAGTTGGTACTCTACTGTTGATTGTTTATAGTAGGCGAAAAGACTCTGGCATATTCTATTTTCTTTTTCTCCGAGATGTAACAAGGCAGCAGCCACTGATATTTCAATAAATACTATATTAAGAATTGTCCTCTTCATTTTAAGTTAGGAAAGAGACAGAAGTATCTATCAAAAGTCCTTTGGGGGATTGGGATTTGATGCCGCTTTGGTGCAAATTACTGCTTATCCATCCATTCCAGCATTCTTGGCAAAGACATTTGGCAGTAGCACTGCTGAATTCACTGGAGCCGTGACTAGCTTAGCTCAACTGAGATCTGCCCCAGGAGAGTAGGTCAGAATTGTCCTCCAGGCTGTGGCTCTTAACTCCCTAAAGGACTTGAACAAGTAATTTCATTTCCTTTGCCTCTATTTCCATAATTTTAAATAGATTCTGATAACATCTGTCACAGTCTCACAATTTATCAGACATAGCTAAACCTACTGGAGAGTATCGTTTTAAACATCTATATAGATATGTGATAGAAACACAAAGATGGGATGAAACTTCTGGTGAATAAATGGCTGTTGTAAAAAAAACCCCAAAACCTACAAAGCATGAGAGTAGTCCAAATAAAAAACAGCATCAGAAACTGAGCTCCCAGTTGTGAAAAATCAGCGTCATCTGTCCCTGCATGACACAGTTACTTTGCCAAATATCTGAGCCTGGAAACTCAAAGAAAGTTTTCAAAATAAATCCTGTCTTTCCCAGGTAAGAATAGGTTCTTTCTTCAGTAAAATTTAAGAAATTTGGTCAAGTTATGTAAAGTGTTATATAACGTGTTTCATTGCTGTTGTATTACCCTTTTTTTTTTCCTGACAGAAATGCATTTTAGATTAATATTTAATGCCCTTGCTTTTAAGAAACCATCTCTGAATCACTTGAGTCTGCTGCTGGTTTCAGGTTCCTGGGAGAGGAGGAGCTGCATGAGCTGAATACTAGTGTGCTGTCAGCTGCCATGGCTGCAAAGGGAAGGTGCAGCGCAGAAATACTGGCTGAATGTAGCAGAACCACACATTTCCCTTTAGAAATGAGCAGAAGATAGCAAAATATGTCACCTGAGAGCATCCACAGGATAAACTACTTAGAAGTATGAGATGCCACTTGGATGTGTCCGAGGGGGAGAGTGGGAAAGACAGCATAGGCAGAGTCCCCCTGAATGGATACAGAGCCCTTGGAGTCTTCAGTTGAGTTGTAGCACACAGAATGATTTTTGCTACAAAGCAATACATTTTCTCATTCTTAATCTTTTTTTTTAGCAGCAAGGCAATTAAAATATTCATTCAACATATTGTGCTTTAAAAATATAATTCACAAAGATCAGCAGACATGTTTTCATTCTGTCGTTCCTGATATTACTCATCACACTAGGCAACTCGTATATTTTTAACTGTATTCTTTCTTCTATCAGATCTTGTTTCTTTTCAGAGGTTGAAGTGTGAAGCTCAGTGGTTGATTCACCTTTTGTAGAACTGATGCATAAATTTTTGTTCCTAGTCTGTTTAGTAAATGTCATCTGTTTTGTCATGTAGGTGGCTCTTCGTGTAGCATGCTTGGTTTTCAAAATCTGGTTAGTAGGTGAAGCAAATGTATTTTAATATGAAGGTTAAATGGTGATGGATTGTAAAACCAAGCACACAAAGTAAACAAGCCTCAACCCCCACCTCTCCCAGATAAACTTAGCAAATTTGTCCTAGCTCAGAAATGAGCTAATTACTTAAATGAAAGTGATTTTGTTCACATAAAAAAGTTTTGACCAGGGAGATATATTGCAGCACCTTTTCTCTTTAACCTGTTTTTCTGATTTCTGAACTGAAAGATGTCATGGTTTCTCTGAGCAGCGGAAGCATAAACTCTGAAAAAGATTGGTGAGCTTTTCTGCCTGATGTTGATACATTTTACCAATGTCCATTCATATTTCTGCATGCTTCATGTAGTGCCAGCTGCTGTAGTCTTTGAGGTGACCTGCATATTGCTTGGAAAATTGCACATAATGTACTGATATAAAGCCTATTTAAGAGAAAATATCCTAGTTTATCTTGAAACATTATCACTTTGGCATTTAGACCAATGCTGTGTGGTAACTATATAGACATGAAAATATCTTAATTTAACACTGTAACATCATGGTGTATATGCTTTTTGACTACACAGCTGCTCTATATTTTGGTCTTGCTGTTATTAAAAAAAAATAAGAATATGCCAAATAAACTTGTAGAAGAAAGAACAACTGGTTTAGCAGTGAGTAATTCATATAGCTCAGTTTTGAAACCTAAAAGCCTGAATCATTTGTCAGTCTTAATTTGAAGTGAATCATAGATTCCTAGAATCATTTAGGTTGGAAACAACCTCTAAGATGATATACCATTAACTCAGCACTGCAAAGTCCATTACTAAGTGCCACTTTTACCTTCACTTCCCTGGGCATACTGTTTCAGTGCTTGACAACCTTTCCAGTAAAGAATTTTTTCATAATACTCAACCCAAACTTCCTCTGACATAACTTGAGGCCATTTCCTCTTGTCCTACCTCTTGTTACTTGGGGGAAGAGACCAACTCCCACCTGGTTACAACCTCCTTTCAGGCAGCTGTAGGGAGCAATAAGGCGCCCCGAGCCTCCTTTTTCCAGGCTAAATAACCCCACCTTCCTTGGGACTTGTGCTCCAGACCCTTCACCAGCTTTGTTGTCCTTGTCTGGACTCGCTCCAGCACCTCAACGTCCTTCTTGCAGTGAGAGGCCCAGAACTGGACACTGAATTCGAGGTGTGGCCTCACCAGTGCCGAACACAGGGGGACAATCACTGCCCTGGTCCTGCTGGCCACACTATTGCTGATACAGGCCACGATGCCATTGTCCTTCCTGGCCACCTGGGCAACACTGGATCATGTTCAGCTGGCTGTAGACAGTTCTTTTCCAATGGCCGTCTTCCCAGTCACTCTGCCTCAAGCCTGTAGCATTGCATGGGGTTGATGTGATGGTAACACAGGACCCAGCGCTTCGCCTTGTGTTAGATCCATGAAATGCCATACGCTGATTGTACATGAATATTTTTAAGTTAGTAGATGAAGCTTGAATTCCTACTAGATCTTATTGTACTTTGTTTAACTGCTTCTGTCTTCCAAGACTTCCCCCTGCAGAGCTCCAAGAACACAAGCGCATGCAAAAACTGCTTCATAAATATTTAAAAATTTTTGTCTTAAATGTAAAATGGGCAACTGAAGTGCCTGGGTTGTTTTGGGCCTTAGCCAGCTACACAGATTGGGAAACTTTTTTGACTTTTTGACAGAGATGTCTGTATAACTTGCTTGAACTTAGAGCATTGTACTCCTTGGTTGTTAGTTATGAATCAGTGTGGTTTCTTAAAATTAGATCCAAGAATGATTGCTCATTGAGGAATAAATAATGCCAGAGAACAATAAAGATGTATTTGTTGGAAATAAGTTTCATTATTAATTGAACGTGGTGTTCTTGACCTTCTTGATCATTTGCCTAAAATACTTTTGTGCTTTTTTTAGAATGATCTTTTATATATGATATCACATTAGAAATTTGTTTTGTAGGCCACCTTGGGGTAAATATAAGACTTCTGTTACTGCATCACTTAAAGGTCTGCCTCAATCTTACTAGAACAAGCTTTCCACAATTTATTCATTATCCTTATCTTTATGTTTGTGCTGACTTCCTCCTTTTCCTTTCTTCTTTGCTCATCCCAATTTAGTTGATATAACATCCTTACTAAGACTACAGGAGCTGTTAACATTCCCAGTAATTAAATGTAAAGGCAGGACTCCTAAAACTTTATGACATTAAGTGCTTTTTTTTTCTTGCTGTAGCCCTGTGGTTTTTTCTCTAGCTTATGTTGTGTTGCACTCTGAAGGAGATGATGTTTCTCCAGTGTAGGAGAAACCTTTGCCAAGGCAAACCTTGACGAACCATGAGAAACATGGATGAGGCAACACTCTTGACTAACTTCGGCTGCTTTTACAGAGGTTCTGGTTTGTCATTGTACAGTGATGTTGCCACTGAAAAACTAATAAAAAGAATCAAAGCAGTGTAAGTAGCAGCTTTGTGGTGCTACCAGCACACCTTTGCTGACCCACAGCCTGCATAAAACACAGCTTAATTACTTTGGACAGCATTTATAGATTCTGGTGTTCATTCCCTAACTTTATCACTTTGGCCTGTTTCAGATAAGAAGACAAGGCGGAATACAATTACTGGTGGACCTATTGGATCATCGGATGACAGAAGTCCACCGTAGTGCCTGTGGAGCTTTGAGAAACTTGGTATATGGGAAGGCAAATGATGACAACAAAATTGCTCTGAAAAACTGTGGTGGAATCCCCGCATTAGTACGGTTACTCCGCAAGACTACAGATTTGGAAATCAGAGAACTGGTCACAGGTTGGAATCTTTCAGTATTTTTTGTTCAAACTCTGTCAGTCTTGCAAGCACAGTTCTGTACTTCATGCCATTTGCTCCATCAGTAACTATTTCATTACCATCTTATTTGTTATAACAAAAAGCTTTCAAGCCCTTTGGAGATATATATATATACATGGTTCACTTTGTTCTTCGTTAGCCATGAGTGCTCCTGTGGGAGTTGTGCTCCATACACATATGGATTGTGGTGGAAATCCTTTGCTCTTCCTCTTGTCTGGTGTAGGGTTGCCCATGCAGAAGCCATATTTTACTGAATTTACTTAGAAGCTGTTACTCATTGCTTTTATATCCTATATAGTGATGTAGTGAGAAGGAGGATTTCTTTGGGGGTTTTCTACCTTTCTCAAGGTTCTGATAGGAAAATGGAAAACTGTGTTGGGGAGGTGGACGACATTATCTTCTGAAGCCTTTTTTCTGAATTTGATAGCATGCTATATGATGTGTTATACACAGAGCAGGCAGGTAGTGGTAGTTTATTTCTGTTCTGGATATAGTAGGATCTGGTCTGTTTAAGATTGTTTGGACTTTTTCACTTGTGAAATTCAAGAGAGAGGGGAGGGATGGTGGTGTTCAGGAATGCAGGAATGCTATCAAAAAGAACTGATCTGAAATGTTTGGAGGTTTTTTTCACTTCACTCCTTAGCTATCCTGTTTCATATGCAAAATAGAAGCTAGGTAGAGGGGTTTTTTATTTTTCACTTTGTGATTTCATTCCATTTGATTGCTAATATCCATGTGGTGATTAATTTAATGCTACATTTAAAAATATTTTCATTATTCTATTTTCAGTGCTTGTATTTTCATTATGATTTTCCTACTAAGATATATAAGAAATTTCTCATTTCTGTCACAAAATCATCAGAGTACATGTTATCATCTTTGTTTCTGCAGAAAATACTTACCCTTATGCATCAGGCCTCATTTAGGATACAACTGATAAGTTTATCATCCTTTGGTTGGGTCCAGGATCCTTCCTTGAGGGTGTCTGAATAAACTGCATGTTTATTAAATGTAGATTTTTATATTTAATATTGTTTCATAGTTACAACACGTATCACCTCCTACTTGTTAGTCAGGATTAATGGGGCAGAGATACGGGTTACATGAGCTTGGATTGTGACTCCTGTAGAGTGACAGAATTACTGACAGATCCAATAAAGTGTAACCACTGCTTCAGATTCAACATGCTTGTTTGTCTCTTGGTTATGTTGTCAGTATCCTGGCTCCAGGGAACGTTCTGCCTATTTATTCTGAGTAGTAAGTGGCAAACTGCTAATAAACCTCAGCAGTACACCTCAGCAGGTGCACTGGCACTTCCCATGCCATCTCTGTAGATGGAATGTAGATGGAACATGGAATGTTACTAGGTCATTTAAAGAAAATATACTGGGCTACAGTTTGCATTGACTCCATTGCACAGTATGCTGTTAAGTTTTCCCAAATTCCCACAGAAAGAAAGGCTGTGTGTTTTCCAGTGTGCTCTCAAAGTGTTATTACAAGAGGAGTCGATACTGACCTACATCAGTGGTAGGTGGTAACCTGCCTTTGTGTGGGTAGGCGCAGCTCCCAGGCATGGTGAACATCAGGACATGTATGAAAGGGGAGAAGACTGAGATGGTGACCCCCAGGAAAGGAATCAAAGTCAGTGGTATTTCAAGATTTTACTCCTAAACCTGTTTTTGTATTGGGGTTTTTTGTTTGTTATTACTAGCCAATACATCCCAGAAGGCCACTGCTTGCCCTGGCCATATTTTCTGCCTTTCAGAATGCATATCACTGGCCTTTGCTTTCAAAATGCAAACCTGCTTGTGGTAGTGTTCTGCAAAACTTCTTTCCAAAGCGAGGCTCATAGCTGCAGCCCTCATCTTGCATCTCTTAGGAAACAGGCTGAAGTCATGCATCTGAATCAGTTCTCATTTGCTTTTTTTTGTAAAATCTTGTGCTGTGACAGCTACCCCAGCTGAATTGCTTCTTTCTGGGGAAGGAAAGGTAGCTCCTACAGCAGCTCCCTCAGTAATGAAAAGATTTGACTTGGTGGCAGACACAAGGAAAAGTAAAAGAAGTTCCTCATGTTTTCCATCAACCTTCCTGAGCTGAGGTGGCAGGAAGGTAATTATTTCAGTAGTGCCACAATAGCCTGGAGGAGTTACAGAGAAAATAATAACAAACGTCTGTTTTGGGAGTAAACATAATACCTTGAGCCTTTCCATCTCATGTTCATTGTGTATCCTGTCTATATAAAAGCTCCTCTTGTCTGTTACTTTTAAAGAGGACACAAAGTTCCTGCCTTAGGAATTCATACAGGCTCTGACACTGCTGCCCCTAAATAGTCCTCCACGTTTGTCCTCAGAGCACTTCTCTTAGATGGGGAAGTATCATTATCTCTGTTGTACAGATGGGGAACTGAGCCTATCAAGTGTAAATGACCTGTCCGGAAATCTGGCAAGATGAAGGTGTGAATCACTCTGAGTAGGCACTCAGCTGCAAGGGAAGAAATATGGGCTGGAGAGGTTTTTTAGCAGCTCAATTTGTCTGGCAGTACTGAAGCATTCATTGCCTGCCCCAAGTACCCTGAAGCCCTTGCCCGACAGAGCAAAAGTTCTGATATTAGTTCCTTCCTCAAACATGCACATTTTCTTCCTTCTTGTTGCTCTTCTCTAAGGAGATTATAACTTCAATTTCTGGCAATCTCAAGCCTGGTTTTGGAAGGGTATTTAAACCTGCAGACCAGCCTTCTATCCCAGTAGCTCCTTCATTGTCAGGATTGCCTTCAGCACCATTTGTGGCTGTCCTCTTTTCCAGATATTTTTTTCTGACATAATCTTTCCAAAACAGAGTTTTTCAATTTTTCCTTTATTTTGTCTTTCTCCTCCTCGGTAGCAGAGGTCTTGGGCTAATACTGGAAAACCTTATCATACTCAAATTTTTGGATTGCACAAACTTAACCTTATAGCAAAGTGTTGGAGCTTCAAGGCTCTCTCATGTCAAGCAAATTATTTCAGTGCAGGGTCCCATGAGGAAGTTGTGGGGAACTGTTCTGCCTGGCTGTTATGAAATTAAATTATGTTAATGCCCAGGAAATACCTCCTAAGATATGGAAAGGTTATTCTTACAGAAACACTTCCACAGTCACAGGTTTTTACTAGAAGAACACAGATAAAATTAGGTATACCAATGAATACATACATTTGTGCAAAAGTGAAATACTCTGATAGAAATTGGGAGGTTGGCATGGCCTGCAGCCTCTGTTAATTTCCAGAGACTGAAGGAGAGCCTGAATTACAACACCTCATTTCACATAGGTCTGTAAGTAAAAAGAAATAGGTGTAAGCTGAATGTACCATATTTAATCTAGCCATTTTTTCATCCCAGCACTGTGGTACTGGCTTCCACAGTAGCTCCTGTTAATGGGAAAAAATAAAAGCCTTCTATTTTAAAATAATTAAATGTTAACACTTTTCTAATAAATATAAATAGACAAGAACACAGTATAAAATTAGCATGGATCTGCAGATGGTAGAAAGAAATGTTTTCACTTGGTAATAATGACAATGAGTAACTGATTTCTGATTCTCTTGCTTTTCCCAAGTTAATTATGAACTCTTACCACAAAATTCTGTTTTAGCATTTTTTCTATCTGTTTTACTGTCAGGGGAAAAAAAATACATGGAAAAATCTGTCGTGTTAACAAGGATATCAGGAATCCCATGGATGCGTTGTGAAGAAGGTGAGGTTAAGCAGCTGTTGCTAGATCCTTTCCAACCAAGGCTGTTCTATGATTCTCTGGTTCAGCCTATGCTTGCTCCTTCTTCCATCAGCTCGACTGGATAACTGGGTACCTGTGTCAGATAAAATGATTTAAACTGCTATTCTTCTCATTTTTGGCTAACAAAATCCATCACAATTAGAAACACAGTGTCTGCCTATGAGCAATGAAGCAGCTGAACTAGAAAATACTCCATTTAAAGAGGGCCCTTATATGTCTGCACTACCTGCTTACAAACTGTATATACCATTTTTGATTGAAAGGTAAAAATTTATAATCCACTTTTAGAAAGTACATGATGATAAAGAGCTACAGCTATAAATAATATCAGTAGAAATTGTTTTTCCTGTGCTAGCAGCCAGCCTCTTGTTTATTTTGGTTGAAAATACAGTGTCAGAGATTTAACTATTGTCTACTGAAAATAAATAAATTAAAAGAATTAGCACATTTTAATAAAATTTGAAAAAGCATAGACTATCTAACACTATACATATATACTGTATGTAGATAAATAGATATCTACTCTGTATTTCATTCACATTTTTATTCACTGAATGAAAAGGCATATATTCCACTCCTGAAAAATATTATAAGATGTTTTGTACAAAATGTTCCTTTCAAAGAAACACTAGTTCTCCAAGTATCTTGGGTCCACAGTCAAGTTGGACAGGAAAAAAAATTCATTTACTTCCCAGACTGGATTTCAGTATTCATTTGTGTTGTCTTTAGTTTCAGCTGTGGCCAGTTTGTGTTTTGGCTTGGTTGGTGCTCTGTTGTCACCCCGTGTTAGGCAACATTTTTAGGTAGTTCTGTTTCCGTTTTAGGAGTTACAATTTGTTTATAACCTTATTGATAGTCTCTCAGTGTCACTGAAAGCAATTGCATGTTGTCCACCTTATATCTATCTGGTTTGAGTTAACCATTGCAGATGAAACCTCCTTTTGATTGCACACTGCTTCTTTGCATGTGCATAAGTTGTTGACAGGTTAGTCAAGACACTCCAGAATGTTCCTTTGAGCCTTGTATTTGTTTTTGCTAATCTGTGTAGTTGCACATTAGTCAGCCTGCAGTGATATGTAATGCATGTTTCAGGGAGTATTCTATTTAAATTGACCTTTTGGCTCACTTCAGTGAAGATTTTATTTTGTTTTGTTTTGTTTTGTTTTGTTTTGTTTTGTTTTGTTTTATTTTATTTTATTTTATTTTATTTTATTTCTTTAGATAATTTTGACCAGTTATTTAGAATTTTTAACTTCCTAGTACAATGGCAGTTCTTCTGTTGGAGGTTTCCAAAGTCAAAATTACAGGTCTGCAGTTGTTTCCTATTTATGATGTAATTTTTTTAATTGGACTTTGTAAGGTATAGTAATTGTGATTTTTTTGTATAGTAAATAATTTTTTACAATGTTATGGGAAAGGGTTGACTATGTAGTATTTAGGAAGCAGTTTATTTTAATAATTTAATAATTTTCTGCAGAAGTGCCCTTGACATTAGCTTAGTTACTGGAGCGTGTAAACACAGATGTGAAATTTTATTGTGATATAAACATTCATTTGGAGGTGCCACCTATTTGTAACCCTATTGATCTCTGGAAATTTGTAAATGAGTAAAGGTAGTTTTATCCCATTCTGAGGTGACTTTCCCATACTGAAGTAAAGAAGAATTGAACTCTTCCATGAGTTGCATTCTAATAGTATATCACCTTAATGTAATTCTTAAAATCTCTATGATACCCTTTTTCTTTGCAGGTTTATATTAGATATTGTTCCAGCATTGGTCATATTAAGTATGCCGTTTTCTAATTGTATTCAAGTTTTGTAATGGAGCAATGCAAGTATTAGGAAGCCTGAACAGTGAAAGGCCTAATTAATTAGCAGCTTTTGATATGTAATGTAAAAAGATAGGTAGGAAGATAGATGTACAAAGTGGGTTGCTTTTGGAAGCAAAGAGACAATTTCAGCATTACATAAGATGAAAATTAGATTATAAAGATACATGTTTTAGGTTCAGATACATATCCTGCCTATCACAAACTTTTCAAAGAGACAACATGAAAAGCCATGTATGTGTTTAAATTGTCATGATGGCATAACCATAGTAAGACTGCCCCTGCAAGGCTGACATAACTTTGGTTCAAAGTATGCTTAGCTAAGAAAATAAGATGGCCAAATATCATTTGGGGCCCATAATTTTATGTAGTAAAAGAAAGTGGAGACATGGAATAAATGCAGAAAGTATACAAATGCCTCTTAAGATTCAGCTCTGTGAATTAGCTTCTCCTCCGTCTCCACTATCTGATCACTGTGTCCTGTCAAGTCAAGGAAATTAGAAAGGTTAAGCATGGAGATAGAGAACTGCTAGCACAGAACACTGCTTTCAGAAGTGATGGTTTTGATTTTGGCAGGAAAATACATTCATTCATTTCTTGCTTAGTGTCTGCTCTGCACATAAGCAAATTCTCTTCAAGAACTTTAAACAAGTGTTTTGAGGAACTCTATGAAGCACAGAGGCAGGTGACTTACAGACTTGAATTATTTTTCAACTAACAGATTTAGGATAAGATTATCAAATTTCAAATCTACTTGCCTAGGCACTAATGTTTGCTTGCATCTTTTAAATGCATTTTATTCAAAATGGAGATTTGAAGGGTATTAGCTCTAATAAATCTTTCTTACGCTTTCTTTAAATTGATGTAATTGCACGTACAATATCCTACTACAATCAATTTTAAAAGTTGATTAAACCTTATGAAATAATTTACTTCTAATTAGGTGTTTTAAATAAAAGTTGCTTTCAACATTAACAAGATTATTTGTGTAACGAAAATTCCTATCTATTTACTCTGGATTGAAGCCAGTGGCTGAATGAGAAATTACATATTGTTGTTTCTTCAGTACTGTGTAAGGAGGAATGATGTTGTGTTACAGTATGATTCTACAGTGTGGCAAAGTTTAAATTTTAGATTTTAGCATCACTGACAGGAAATATTGCCATCATTCCTAGAAATGTGGACGTGATTTTCAAACAAATTCAGAGCAGGAATGAATTGGCATTTTAGAAAGTCTTCGTATGAACCCAGTGTGGAACCACTTACCGAGACATCAAATCTTTGTAGTCATTTTCCTTTCTAAACAGGAAGGTAAAAAGTTGTACAACTTACACCCATATAGTGTTGGGAAACTGGTTTCCAACCTACAGGTTGTGACATCTTCAAGAAATTCCAGAGTCATTCAAAACACATCCTACATATAGTTCATATGTAACAGCAAATCTAAAAGTAATTTAATAAATTGTGTAATTTTTCTTCAGAAATGATGCTGTCTTATCAAATAGGACTTCAGCAAACAATTTTGACAGTTCAACTGGATCATTTTATACTGAATCTATTACAATTTACTGTCTAATTATAAAACAATCTTTGCTCCCTTTCTCAATATGCTGTCACTATTTTGGCTCTGAAAATGGGAAAACCCACTGATAGAATCTGTCGACTTTACAAAGAGTCATTCTCAGCTTTTTCTGAATTATCAAATTAACTACTTCACCCCCTGCTGCTCCCAGTTAAATAAGGAGAGATGTTAAAATAGATACTTTCTCAAGTCTTCTGCCCTGCTTTCTTAGCAACAGGCTGGGGCACTGATTTTTTGTGTAAGATGTTACATCCAGAGAATTTTTATAGGTAAAAGGGTACTTTCAACAGGTTCCTCAGGTTCATAGTGCCTGTTGCCCTGGAGGTGAATGTGGGACAGGCAGAACAAGTCACTGGGGTGCCAAGGCCTCACTTGGGAACACTGCAATGCCCATCTCCTCTCAGGGGTCTGCTTGGGGGTGGTTTCAACAGTTTCCCCATCACAGCCTACCTCCTTCCCCCTATTTTGCAGGGAAATTCCCATTCACTTGTCCATCATTTACCACCCTCAGGACCAGTACAAAACCCAAGGTGGTCCCTTTTTGCTCTCATTTTCTCTCTAAATGGGAGGTAACTGTTTTTCCCTAGTACAGCCAGGGAGATGCATCTTCTATGGAAATTCATTCAAGTTTTGCCTATGTTTCGATTAATGGGGCAGTGAAACTGATTTCATAATTTGCTTGTTAATATACTACATAAATTATTTGCATATTTATTTTGTTTTTACTTTGGTCAAATCTTAAGTTTAAGAGGAAATACCAAACAAGGTAATCTGGAGTGATAAATAGCGGACATCTGTTGCGGCATATGGCTTGACCTAACAGCTGCATTGAACTTTTTCAGTAAGTAGTAATCCTTTGGAAAAATTTAGCTGGGCATATAATTTTGATGTGCCTGCCTGAATGACGGAGTACTAAAACATTCACAGTTTAAAACCCCTTTGTAGTTTGAAATGTTTGCAATTTGCAAAATACTTACATTTTAGTTTGAAAATATTTATTTTGTTTAGAATCAGACCTGATTATTTCATGTTTCTGTTTATAAAATGAAAGTTTGAGGATATGGTGAAACATGTTCATTCTATGATCAAATTACTTTTTTCACTGTGACCACTATTTTTTTTAATTATTTGTTTATTATTTTTAGCCTGAAAGGCCAATTTCCCTTCTTTCCTCCCAAATGTTATTTTCAGCGCTGTGTTTTTCTTAGCTAACATTTTAGCTAGTAAATAAGTGTTTCCTTTTTTTGTTTCATTTTTTTAGCAACTATACACTGATCCTTTCATTTTGCAGATAGTTGCAACTGTATAGGTAGAACTAACTTTCTAATTGGTTCTTATCAGAAGGGAGTTTTGTGTTTAGAGCTGTAACTTAATGTTCAGCTTTAAGTGTAATGTTTTTATTGTCTATATTAGGATCTGTTATCAAACTAGAAAAAATTGTTCAGTATAATACACATGTAAGCACAGAAGTGAAAAAAAAACTTTCCATTCATATATCCATCCTTGTTAGATTACCTTGTTTACTAATAAATTAGTTAATTAAGAAAGGTGTTGCCATTAGTCATGTATTAGGATAGAATTCTGTTTGAAGGCAGTTGATTTCTTTTTTCCCACGTTTCTGTCTCTTAGAATGAATGTTGGTTTGGCTTCTTTGTTTTACAGGACTCATTTAATTTCATCAGCTAGGAACGGAAGTTAAGCAGGAACCACTGTCTTTCCACAGTAACTGAAGTCTACTCTTCTAGTAATTCCTCTGGTGTTTAACATGAAAGCTAATAACTGTCCAATATTCTTGGCTGACACTTCTTCCCTTTCACAGTCACGTGTTAATTTGCAGTGTACAGCAGAAAGAGAGGAGCAACCTTAGGTCAAAATTCAATCCCATGAGAGAAATATAGACATTTTTAGTTAATGCAATCACATTTGGATGTTTGGATGGATTTTTTTTTTTTTTGAGTAATACTAAAATTGGTCCCCCCTTTTTGTTTTAATAAAATCCTAGATGCAATTTTGGAATGTAAAGAGCAGTAACTGAGAAAGAAAGAGTTAGCTTTTCAGAGGAAACGTTTATATTGTTTATACTATCTGTAGTCTCACATGTAGTCAAGATTAACCTGTATTTGTTTGTAATCAAACAAAAAAGCCTCACCTCAATAATCCTTCTCCTCTGTGGAAGTTTCTGCTTTGTGAGGCTATGAGGGGCTGCAAAGGGAAGAAAATTCTGGCTGCAGCTTTGCTTAGTGTTCCTTAAGCTCCTGCTTGCTTATGACTTTTACTGAAACTCAGTCTTTCTCAATGTGGACTTTTCCTATGTCAGCTTACACAGAGATAGAAAACCACCTCTGTGCATTTAAATAAGTCAGTTACAGGAAGGCATGCATAGGTATTCAGTCATCAACCATATAAAAAGTATTTCAAGAAAATTGGTGAAAATTCCTTGTCTATTATGCCAATTTTAAACTTATTTTCACACTTATTTACCTTATTTTATGGAGCTTCCTTCAGAGCTGTGTATTGTTCAGGTGCCAGAATTCAAATCAGCCACTTTTTCTTCCCTACAGAAAGTCTGCTGCCGAGCCAGTTCCTCACCTTGGCGCTTGAGCTGGTTGTGAAGTCTTACTGCACTTTGTATTAAGAAATGCTATGGCTGATATTCAGCATCTCTACAGCAGAACTGCTGTAATCTATCAGGAGCCCACATCTGCTGCCAGGGAGTGGATCCAGCTCTGCAGAGCAGCCTTGCAATTACAGCAGGGGCTCTGAGTGTCAAAGCTGAGAGCAAATGACTTTTCTAGCACTTGAGAGCTTGAGGTAGAAGATGCTTTTCCTCAGGACTCCAGCAAAAGATCCCTTGTGCTTGGCTCCTGTGCAGGGTATTTAGCACTAAGATTTCAATCTTAACTGTCACGTTCAGGAGGAAAACTCCCTGGAGTATCCTGTGCCTTCAGCGTATAAACAAAAAAGCCTGCCAATGATCCGGTCACTCTTCCTGGGATGCAATCTCTCAGCAATATCAAATAGTATTCTGCATCACTCCATGACCCAACTATTAAATTATGATGGAAAAGGAAAACCTGGATGCATTGAAATGCTTTTGGATCTTTCTTTTTACGGAGAATATGAAATAAGCAAAATCTTAATATAATTTAAAGTTGACTTAAGCATCCCACATTGAGAATAAGCAGTCTTGTTTCTCCTGATAGTATTTGTTTACTTACAATCTTCTTACCATGTAATTTATTTGGGAAAGTACATCTTTTGCAGCACAATAAAAGAAAAGTAAAATACATAGTGGCAGTGTGACAGGGGCAATGCTTTTTAGAAAAGATGAATTTTCCAGTTTCTTTGTTTCCATTTATAATTGTAATCTAAGTTTTTTTAAGAGGTTTGTTAATATATATATATAAAAATTATAATTTGAGGTAGCATTAAATCATTCACTAAATAGTTGTTTAGACTTCCCTGATTTTGCACATGTTCTCTTGCTACGATATTTTTTGCGTAGAAGTATATGATCTCTATTTTCTTAACTTTGAATGGGATAAAGACAGCATGTGGCTTATCAGGTCTTCAGTTACATATGACTATAGACATACATTTAGCAGTTCTAACTAAAACTCTTGCAAAAAAAAAAAAAGCGTTGAAGTGTTTAAATCATCATGAGTTTGACCTGCAGCCTGATTCAGAAATTATGGGGTTTTGGCTTATACTGCTCCATGAAATTGAGCAACCCGTTGACCATGGCAGTTGCATGTCCTCTGATAAGCTATTCCAGAAGGTGCAACTTAATGCAGTAAGATCTCCAGAGCAAGCGTTCTTGTAAACTTCTCTAAAAGTCCTTCCCTTCATCTGATGTCTGCTAGACTGGTACTCAGACCCAAAATGCATCTTCCAGCTGGAAACAACTGAGTATTTCCAATGCTAGTGTCCCCTCAGTTTTAAACTTTAAATGAGATTGTAAGATACTTTTCCACTGTATTTTGGTTTGTTATCTGTAAGGGTGAAAATCTTCAACCTGCGAAAATACATGTTCAGTCTGATGTAGCTATTTTTGTCTTTCTACAAGGCTTTCAATACAACCAGAAGTGATCTGCAAATGAGGACACAAAATGCTTACTCTGAATGCCTCACAGCTTTAAAAGCAAGAAGGAGATAAGATATGAATGAAAGTGATTTGAGAGATGTTCAACACTGATTAGTTCTGTATTTCATGTCTCTCACAAGAGTCAGTCTAGGGATGCTAAGGTGTTGAGTTGGACTTTTGTGTTGGTGGATTAACAGCAGAGTGAGTTCCATATTTTGTCATCAGTCACTGGTGAGTCCAGTCCCTTCCCGTCCTGTGGGCAGCTGATGACATGCAAATGCTTCATGGGGCAGTTACAGTACCTCTGAGGTTATTGCAGACTTGCTTGTTGTGCTCAGAAGTGCAGTTCAGTCAGGACTTTCATAGTAAGGGGTCAAATGGCCTCAGTAATAAGCTTCTTACAGTAGCCTTAAAGGGCATATCATGCATACATGCTTGGAAAATACGTTCAGGATCATGTGCTGAAAAGGTATCTCAATAATGGAATGTGCCTCGTGTAAAAGATTTACTTTATTCTCACCCTCCCTTGCAAAATCAAGGCAATGGATCATCTTCTCAGACCCCACATAAATCTAGCTCCAGGTCATCCTCAGCAAAAACAATAAGAAGTGAATTGCCAGTGCCCTTTCATGATTGAAAATCCTTAATTAAGAAGGTAACAAGAATGTAGAATGTCAAACTCAGCAAGTAGCAGACTCCACTGCTTGTGAGAATAACTTTTAACTTGTCAGTAGAAAATTTTTCTTTCATGTGGTTGATAGTATTCAGTATTACAATTAGATAAAACTCATTGTTCTGGGGTGGAAGAAGGTTATCTCATTCCTTAAAACTGTGATGAGAAAAACTTTGACAATAGCATCAGGCTTGCTTGGCAGTGCCATTTTGTTTGATTCTGCTTTCACTTAAAATCATTTTGGGAGAAGGTGTAATAGCTATTTTAGACTGGTGATCCCATCATCCTCTTACTCTGAAGGATTAATTTCCGGTTAGAGAAAACAGAGAGAAAGAGGACTTAAAGAATATTTCTAGGCTCAACTGGGCTGAATGCCATGATGTTTATGTGAGTTTACTTTTCATTACCAAGAACCTGAAGTGAATAGAAAATCATGTAAACATACACATTTTTAAGCATTTTGCTAGACAGGGCTCTTATGTTTCCTTCTTTTGTATTCTTTTCTGTTTTTTCCAGTTCATGACTTGTTCTTGAAGCCCAAAGTACTGTTTTGTTGCCATCACAACACTCTCTTTTTCTTCACTTCCAAAACTTCTTCACAAAGGTGCAGCTCATTGTCTTGCATAAGAACTACATTAAACCTTAAAGGGGGAAAAATTTACATTCTGATTCTCTGCTTTTATACTGTGCGCATCATTTACACATGTCAAGATAAGTGTAAAAAAAAAGGCAACCACATTTTTGTTTTTACTGACTGAAACCAGAAAAATGCTAGGTAGTAGAATAATAGATGTGCCAATAAAGTTTGCCAAGAACAGGTCATAGAAAAGCGAGTATAAATATCTTTATGAGGGTCTTTATTCCTTTAAATATGGAATTCCTTTTCATTAATATATTCAGAACAAAATTCAAATGAAGACTTTTTTCCTTTAAAGTAGCAATTCTTAAATGGAAAAAAATAACAGTGTTTTTATTTCTGCAATTTTTTTTCTTTTTGGTCTGTAGCTAAAGTCTCTGCCTCACACAGATTATTCTAATGGATGTTTTTTACTAGTATACTGATCAAAATTTTTACATTAAACTGTGTAGCTGTCTTTGCAGACAGTTCCATATAAAATAATTAAAACATGAAATTGCATAACTGAAACAGTTTCCCCATAGAGGTAATTAATTTTAAAGGAAAACTCAAAAATGTAGGTTGGATCCTGTTAATTACCCCATTCTCAAAGCACAGAATGCTTTGGAAAGCCTTGAGCAAGTAGTGTTCTTGCTACTTATATTTATAAATGTCTGAGTCTGTGTTCCTAAGGCCTTCTTTCAGCATTTTCCTCCCACCACCACTCACTTGGACTTTTTGTAGTGTTCATATTCATAGCATCCTATAAACGATGATAATGATGGTGATAATTTTTCTCTTTTGCTTGAAGACTTGATAGACGTAAAGTCAAAGCTCAATTTTGCCACTCAAGGTCGGATGTGGGGCCAGGCTACTGTCCTTTGGGAAGGAGAGTAGGAAGGAGTAGGATTGGATTCTAGAGAAGAGGATGTGCTTGCAAGGGCAGGGGCATGAAGAAGCAGGCTTCATCTTCCAGCTACTTCTGGGACAGTGCTGGTCTAAAAAAAAAGACGACTGGTTCTTCAGAACAGCATGTTGTCCTCCTGTTTCCCCCAGCACTAGAAGCTGCCCAACAGCAGCAGGCTCTTGGAGCAGAACAAAAGTCAAATCTGTTTTCCCAGCAAATACACAAATGTGTGTATATATATTTGGGAATGGAAAGCAGGGTGTCTTTTGCTCCTAACAATTTCTTGCCTGCTTTCTGTGTGGCACATTTGCAGTGACCTTGATCTTTGCAGCTGTGCTCAGAAAGCTTTGGCTCCTGATTTCTCTTCCTTTTCTTTGGCACATTATTAATTACAACAGAAGGGATTTTGGTTTTTTTAAACTCCAGTAAATCTCCTTGTGAGTTGCACCATTAAGCTTACTGTTTCCATGTAAAAATTGTAGTGTTCTGTAACTTCGCGTAGTTAAATATTTACAAAATAAAAAATTACTTGCTGAAAGTTGGGATAATACCATACTGCTGTATTAGGTTGTGGAGGAAGTATTTTTGCTTGTAGTAGCAACTTGACACTTACTTCCATTACATTGAACATCACAGAGCTGTGGTTTAGTTCTGTCAATGCGTATCTATCAACAGTGGTTTTTGCTACTGTTTTTTATTAATTTTACTTAGAAGGAAGATATCTGAAGACCAAACCCAAAAAAATTCCTTGTAAATATTCCTTTGTTCCATGTGTGCTTCACAGCCTTCGTAGGCCTAGATCATAACCAGC
This sequence comes from Climacteris rufus, assembly GCA_013398175.1. NCBI lineage: Eukaryota > Metazoa > Chordata > Aves > Passeriformes > Climacteridae > Climacteris > Climacteris rufus. The sequence goes on along the minus strand of VZRZ01008350.1, from coordinate 372,248 downwards.
TGCTCAGTTTTTAGGTGTAGCTCTGAGAAATATCCAGTGTTGCTGTAACTTCATGTTTTGTATTCCCGCTGCAAAAGTGTGCAGTTGTTATTCAGCCCCATTTACACTGTAGCCTGTTTTCTTCTTGACAGAAACAGCTTAATTATGCACACCAGTGCTATGGATTATATTGGTTTGCATTAGGTTTGTTTAGACAAAAGCATTCAAACTTTCTTTGGAGAAGTGTTAATTGTTACTAATTTTAATTTTTTGTAGGAGTTCTCTGGAATCTATCCTCCTGTGATGCACTGAAAATGCCAATCATCCAGGATGCCCTTGCAGTGTTGACCAATGCAGTGATCATCCCTCACTCTGGATGGGAAAACTCTCCACTCCAAGATGATCATAAAATACAACTCCATTCATCACAGGTGCTGCGCAATGCCACTGGGTGCCTAAGGTGAGCAATGCAAAATGTTTGCTTTACCTTTATCATCTTGCCTTTGTTTGAATTGGTGTTTCTCATTCTTAAGCATGTGTAAACTAAATAATTGGTTTATCTGTCAGCAAAGACAATGACTTTCAGTTATGTAAAATTAAAGTTGGAACTTAATTAGAAAACAAGCTTCAGGCCATTCAAAAACAATCTTTAGAAGGGCTCTTGGGGAGTTTCTGCTTTTCTCTTCTTAGCTGCTTTCATCGAAGCTTGTATATTACATATGTTTTCTCCCTTGTAGATTTGTCTTGTTTCCCCAGTTGCTTAAGTGAAGTTGGTATGTTCTCACTATTACATCCAATTGAATCAGTACAAAAAGTAATGAAGATGATCACAAAAAGTACCATGTCTTAAAGGGTCCAGATGCCATTGCTTGAATTATGATAAACATACAAAGTTGACATTTTATGCTCTGTGAAGATGAGAAATAAATTTCAATGAGAGACTAACCAATATAACATTTTTCAGTCAGAAGACTTAAATAAATCCTTAACAACTATGATAATTATTTATAATTATGTTTGTATGCCAAACTTCTATATGCAATGCCAAGGTGCATTTATATAAATATGTGCAATTTGATCTGTCTGTTCCTAAAAGTTACTGTAGATGTGAGAATGAAAATAGGATAAGAAGAGTTCAGCTCTGACAAAGTCTTACTAAAGGATTGAGTCATAGCAATTTCTGAATTCAAATGCATATAATTTTCTTGAAATATTTTATAGATATTAGGCAAGTTCCTTTAAGCGTTGATTTTTTTTTCTCCAGGTATATTGGAGAAAATAATCTCTAATCTATCCCAGAGACATGAAAGTCAATTAGTTAGTATTTTTACACACATCACAGAAAATAACACAGTGAATCGTATGTAGCAGTAATGCAGTCTGTGTTGTGTGCTGAATCCAAAGCAGATATACATTAAAAAGCTAAGTTGAAAATAGCACTATTTTTTACGTATCTGTAGCAAGCACTTTTTTGTCTTCGCACTCTTTCGTCAAATGAGATTTCTCACTTTCCAAAGTAATATTTGAAAATTTTAAGGGAAAAAGTAATAAATATTATTGACAGTTTATATGTAATCAGAAGAGAATGAAAGATAGAAGGTAATAACTTTCATATTGCAAATATGGGCTTAAGTGCAGTGTTGCAGTATTGGACTTAAATGCAGGTGTGATTATGTGAATACCAGCTATCTTGGGGTATGTGACTGAAGCCAGATATTTGTTCCTGAGTTGTTTTGACTTTGAAAACAGTTTGTGGTATAATTGTGCTGCATTGCATTCAATCACTAGAAAAAAAAAGTTGCTGCAATTGCTGTGACAGAAGGTGTTACATAAACACCTGTACCACATTATATGTCTCACATTTCCAGTGTTTAATGTGTCTCAGTTAAAGAATTGCCTCTGAAAGAAGCATCTGTTATAAATTTGGAGCTTCACAGTGTCCCTTCTCTGAATGAGCAAGCATGTCTGGTGTTGATCTCCCCAAAACATAAGCTCCATCTTCCTGTTAATTTTTCTCAACTGCTTCTCAGGGACTGATGCTCATCCCTGGTCTTGCAAACTTCAGTTTTTCCTACCTCATAGTTGATGGATTCATTGCACATTGGTCTTGAAATCTTTCTTCTTTCTTTTTTTTTTTTTCTTGTGAGTGTTTGTGCACGCCCATTTGCAAACTGATGTGAGCTTACTGTAGCCTGCATTCTGGGTCAGCCTGAGGACTTGGGGCCACATGAGAATGGTACGTTGCCTGATCTAATACACACTGCTTTGCAGCAAGGCTTACTACCAAGTGCTTGATGGTATGCTGTCATAGCAGAATGGCTTCTGGTCAGCTCATGCAAAATAAGCTCATATCTGCCTGCAAAAGACTGTGCATATTATAATTCTTGAATCCTTCCCAGGTAGCTGTAGCAGCAGCTCAGATGGCTGTCCTGAGCAGGTTGGTCTTCCTTATAAACTCAGGCCCTTCCATCATAATATGGCTTTTTACTATCTTTCTGATATCAAACCCTCCCTATTTCACAAATGCATCTTTCTATCCTCTCTAATGGCTTCAGATATTTATTTGGCCTCCATCCATCTTCTTTAGATAGTTTCATCCCACTGAGTCTGTGTGGATGCTCTTTGGCAGAGCAAGAACATTTGGAGAGGGTTGAAACTTATTTCTGCTTCACACCAGTGGGAACTTTATTTCTTACTTTTCCTCAGTCACCATTGAGAAGATCTCTGTCTATGCAAAATGTCAAGTTTGAGTTTGTGCAAGAGAGCAAAGTGCAGGCTGGCCTCTGAGATGGTAACTGGATTCTTCATTTAATATAATGGGACTGTAGGCTGGAGGAAATAGCAAGTGTCAGAATTAAAAGATGAGAAAATTCTGTGAAGATGGTTGGAGTCCTGCATGCCCTTTTCAGGTAGCACTTTAGCTGAAATTCCTGGAATATCCACCACCTTCAATAAACTGAATAGCTCTCACACTTTCCATTTGGACTAGTTACAAGCCTTGTATTTCCATTTCAAGATTTCACTGGACAAGGGAGGTAAATCATGAAGATGTAATGTGGTTGCTGGCTGAGATAGTGTTGTGCTTATCTGCTAAATGGAAAGTCCACTGTTATCTTCCAAGAGAGATTTTCTTCTAAGACACTGTTTTGGCTGTCCTCTGCTGTTTTCGTTTTCTGCTTTTGCTAGAGCTCATTTTTGAGAGGACACAGTTAAAATTCAGTTGCATCAGTATTATCAGTGACAATGCTCGGCATCAGGGGAAGAGTAGTAGTGTTCAGGATACTTGATAAATGCTTTTGAATATTAAATGCTGGTGGATTTTAAAGACATCAGGTTGTATTACATAGGTTTAATGCTAGCAAATATGCCAGGAGGTTTTGGGTTTGGTCTTTTGTCAGTCTTCTGTGACTTTAGTTGCCTGATGTAGTCACTGCTGAAAACTTTATATAATATCTAAAAAGTGATGTAATATAATCCATCCCATTATATGAGAATATTCAGATCTTTGTTTTGAGTTTTTACCACTATGGTATATGCATTATTACTCCTTCTGCTGATCTCCACCTTTCCCAGTTTCTTGATGAAACTTTCTTATGCTTTTATAATTAAAAAGTTAGTTACTAACTACAGTTTTTAGTACTCATGTCTGCTTAATCATTACCTTTCTTAACTGAGTTCTGAAGTCTATAATCAGTCACTCAGTAATGCAGCTGAAATAATATAAAAGACAGCAGCAATATCAGACCTTCTTTTCTTGTTATTTTTTCTTTTCCTAAAGATATTATTTACAAACTACACTTTGCATACTTTTCTGATTTGAAAAAGGAAAGTAGTTTTAATACAATATTGTACTAATTAATTTTACTTCACTTGAATACTTTGAAATTGTTTAGATAATTCAAAGATCTAAATATAGCATTATACCTATCACTTACACATTCTAAATATTCATCTTTCATAAAGTGCCAGACCTCAGTGTGACATGCATTGGAGTAATCACCCAATTTACTTACCTCCCTACTGAGATACTAGTGCCTCACCTCATTAAGCTCTGGTAAAGTTTGACTTCTTTATTTAATTTAGTATTTCAGCTGTGACTGTTTTATTTATGTTAGGGAAATACTGTATATTTGGTTTAGAGTTTCTGATTCACTTGAACTTATTAGGGATAGTCAGGTGAAAAATTAATTTGGAATCCCAGTTGTTTATGGGAGGAGGTTGCAGTCCCTAATCTGAAATTTAAAATTAAACAGGAGACACATTGCATAATGTTGTCTTAAATTGAAACTTCAAGCTTACTTGTAACAAACTATAGATCTGTGTCTGTAGACTTACTTGAAAAAAAACTGTAGACAAAAAAATTTTCAATAATTTTTGTCCTGATGTACAATCTGGAACTTTGTTTTTCTAATAATTTTAAGATGAATTTAAGTTAATGGAATATCATATGAGGAGTTTAAAGAATTTTAAGACTTTGCTGTTTCAAAATTCTAGTATGGGTTTAGATGCAAAATCATAAAATTCTTTCTCTTTCTCATATGTTCTATTTTATCTTTCATCATACACTGAAGGTACAGTGACAACTGTGAAAATAGAAGAACTATTAAAATATTTATCCTCACCCCATTAGTTGATTATAAATTGTATGGGAAAATCATTCAAGTAGTTGTTTGTTTAGAACACCCCATAACTTTCCAGTTTTCATATTTCATACTTCCTTAGTTTTAAAACCTTTCATAAAATACCTTTAATTATTTTTCAACTGAATAAATATGTAACAACCTGTCAAAATAGAAAAGCAAAGGGGAAAAGTGCTTTTAAAACATTAATTGAATATAACTGACCCCGTAGTATTTTCTGGATAGATCAACTTTTGGAAGGAGCAAATTGGCTTGTTAAAACAATCTGTGTTAGCTGTGAAGCCTGAATATCAGATGTTTTTAACTGGTTTGTGGGTGAATGATTTGTTTCACAGACTTTTACATCTAATGCATTTATCTCACTATCTTATTTCTCCTCCAGTTCTCTTCTAAGCATCAAAAGTCTATTAACTCCTATTCTTAGGAACTTCTGTACTCTGTTTTGAATAGAACATTCTCCTGCATACTGACAAAATAAGATGTGGGAGCAGCATAAAATAAATGGCAGACTGTAGTATTCACCTGTTTAGTTTCTAAGGAAGCATACGAAGACACGTGTATGCGAAACGTTTCTGAAGAGACTAAACTGATACATGTATGTATGTATGTGCATGTGTGTATGTGTGTTTATGTTGCATACATTCAGATATAGAAGGGCTGATTATGGAATCTGCAATACCTTTTTCTCTTTACTGCCTGGTGCAAGCTCTGAATATCTTCTGATGAGTGTAAATGGAGCTGGCTTCTTCAAGTAGGACCACGACCATTGCTGCTGATTTTGTGGTTCTCCTTCTGTTAAAAAAACAGTCACATTTTGTCCATCCCTGTTGATGCTGTGGTGGATATGGAGATTTTGGACTTACCAACCCATCTCAGTACTTCTGTGCTTTTCTCAAACACAAGATCTCTTCTCAGGCTTGCAATTTTGTCCATCAGTTAACAGAAAACCCACATTTTCTTTCAGAAAGGAACCTATCAGAATGCAAAGTTAGGATAAAACTCGAATGAATTGTGCATTTCCACAGACAGTCTGCTAAGTGAGGGACTTTCACTACAAGTGGTTCCAGCAAGCAAGACAAATGGGAGAGAGAAGACTACCTAGAGGGATAATGGCACTGGTTTATCTACTAGAGAGGAAGATTTCCAAATCCAAACTTGCAATTTTTCCTCCTCTTAATGTCTTCAAATCCAGGCTTATTATGCAGAAAAGTATAATCACCACTGTTCTTGTCTTTTTAGTATGTTTTGACCTATTAATATTACCTCTTGCATTGTCTTTCTTCTTTCCGTGGCTTGCGGCCAGGACCGTCGGGTCCTTTCCCCCCCGCGCGGTGTTGGTCCTTTCCCCCCCTCCCCGCGCGGCAGCTGAGATGGTGCAGCCCTGGCTCGGCAGGGGCCATCCCGGCCCAGGGCGGCAGGGGCTGTCCCCGCCCAGGGAACAGCTCATTGGTTCCCATGCCGCAGCTAGGCAGCCGACTGATTGGCCAACGCCCCTGTCAATCGTTGTGGTTCTCCGCTGTGATTGGCTCTCCCGACTGCCCTCCCCCCACCTCTGTTTTATAACACTCCCTGGGTGCCATTTTGGCTGTCTTCTCCGCACCATATTCCAGGAATAAAACCTACTGGCGATAAGCGGAAAGAACCCTTTCTCGTTCTCTTTATTTCCCTGTATAAATTAAACTGCTGTGCGTGAGCTAAGCCTGGATCTGCGGGAGTTCTGATGCTCGGCTCGCCTCTGATGGGAGACTAGATAAGGCCTGAGTCGCGTTATTTAGGCAAACGGGACCGACACAAAAGACTTCGAGTTACTCGCGCTTTCTACCCGCGGCAGAACCTGGTGTACTTAACATCCAAGGACCATCAGACCAACAGATTTGATGCCATGTATCCAGGTTCTTTATGTGAATGTATTGAAGTGAAACACATTGTCACCAAGTTGCCCACCTTTATTAAATGGTGCAATATTAAATGTGCATTATTAAATATCATTTTGCCATATCTACAGTGTTGAATCAAATTAAAGAGTTCCTAAACTCCAGGGTTATACTGGTGATATTGGTGTGTCCATTGTGAAACAAGCACATGCTCTCCTGGGAGTTCTTCTCAGCTTGGGAATTTCTTTGGAGTTGGAAGCAAGTGCAGAGGAAAGACTTGTCAAGAAGCTAGGGAAAAGCTTAGCTCTAATGTCCAATTTTTGTGAATGTCAATCCCTTTTCATTAAAACTTAAATTCTTATTAAAATTCTATCATTTTGGCTCCTGCATCCAAGCAACTGCAAGCTGTGGAGAACACAGAGGAGCTAATGTCAGCTCTCTATTATTTTGAAGAGACTGAGAAGGGTTCCTGACTTGCACTGTTCAAATAACTAACAGATAATACACAGTTTAATATAACTGAAGGTATTTTGATCACAACTTCTACATCTTGTGTTTCCAGGTTAAAGCTGAATGGCATATTGCTTACTTTTAAATGTATTCTCTCAGAAGTTCTGTATTATTTGTACATGATGAATTTTTTAAAAAATCAGTTTCAATTAGTTTTCAATCAGTTTGTTAGTGGCCCAGAGTACTGTACAGGAACATAGTTCATAGGAGGGAAAATGAGCTGAATTGCTGGTTTTTGTCTTTTAAAATAATTTAGAAATTAGTAAACTCTTATGCTGCATTTACCTAATGTCAAGCATTTTAATCAGTGAATCATAAATATATAGAATGGTTTGGGTTGTAAGCGACCCTATAGATCATCTAGTTCCTGCTGTGGGCAGGGACACCTTTTACTAGACCAGGTTGCTCAAAGCCCCGTCCAGCCTGGTCTTGAACACTTCCAGGGATGAGGCATCCAGTCTTTCTCTGGGTAGCCTGTTCCAGTGCCTCACCACCCTCACAGTAAAGAATTTCCTCCTAATATCTAGTCTATATCTCCCCTTTCTTGGTTTAGAATTGTTCCCCCTTGTCCTACTGCTTATCAGCCTGTGTAAAAAGTCAATCTCCTATTTTTAATAAAGACCCTTTTATTTTCTGCAAGGCTGCAATGAGGCCTCCCCAGAGCCTTCTCTACTTCAGGCTGAACAGACCCAGCTGTCTCAGCCTGTCCTCACAGGAGAGGTGCTCCAGCCCTCTGAATGACTGGATGTCCGTACAAGATCCTGGTTTTCAGAGGCTCTTGAGTATTTCTAGACTGTCACTGATTTACCAGCTCTGAAAATAATTATTTTTGATGTTGTAGATAATGAGTTTCAGTGTAAAATTCCGGCACCCCAATGTCAAATTCCAGACAGGCTGCTTTCATGCATATGAACTATGCAAGATGTGTTTATGAAAAGGCTAAAACTTTCACTAGCTCATGTGTAAATGTTCACAGCCACGTTCCTTGTCTTCCATCCGCAAACCAAAATGGGAAAAATGAGAGGTAATAAATAAAAGTCAGTCTGCAGTGGAATGTGTATTTCACCTTTTCAAGAAACTGAGGTCCAGTCTAGAAATAATCACAAACCAGTCTGAGAGGCTACAATGATTGCATCCCAGTTAAGCCTAAAGTTTTGAAGGTGAATATCTGCAAGATATGAAAGAGATTGTTCCTTCCTGAGTGCTGCAAGTGTTCAGAAATGTAGCTGAAATAAAAATCTAATGTTAAGACTTGGGGAGAGAGAGATTTTGGTAGGAATAGATCAGTGTCCTCTGATTACTGCTGTAATATTTTTATTCAGAAGATACTCAAGGGAAAAGTACTAACAGAATTAAATGTGTAGTTGTGTCAGATATTTAAGCACCCCACTTTTTCTTCACAGTGTAGTTACTCCTAATTTGCATATTCATGAACAAATTTATAAGGTTTAGACAAGGTCATACTGTATTAATTATAGCAGTGGCATTCAAATAGCACTCTGAAGTTTAGTGCTTTTAATGTCTTTTCAGCATTCCTGGTAAAAGCATTATTTCAACGTATCAAATTGGTGTTACAAATTCTGCATAGCTCTTGAAGTTCATTCTGGGCTCAAGCTGATGAAAATATTAAACAGAAATTTTGTTTTTAAGCTGATGTTATGGAATGCCCTTTCTGTTCTTTTTTGGTCTGAAAAATAGTACAACATAATTTTGGATACATTTTACTTTCCTGTATTTAAAAAGATGATAAGCTTTGGTGGCATACCTTCTTCCTGCATCATTTTATTTGTAAGAGATGCTGAGTTGCTCTGGAAAAATTTGCCTTCAAATGCAGAACAAACTCCCAATGTATTGATTTTGCACAGATTTAGCCAAAAAGTGATCTGTTAACATACATCTTCAGAGGTATTTAAGTGCTATTTTAATGATCCCTGGGCAAACAAGGAAAATCATTCATGTTTCAGTGGGGCTTCATATTTGGATACTGATTAGAAATACTGGACTTATATGTCAAGAGTCTGCTAATTTAGGACCTAGCTGAAATTAATTTCTGTTTTTCAATTACTATCTTTTACTCTCTTTAACATGACTGTACATGGTTTTTTTAAGGAAGAAAAATTCTGCAACTTAACTGAGTGTCATATAGTTAAAAGGATTTACTTATTGCTATGGCAGGGGTGTGTTCTTCCTGTATTTTACCAATTTACTGTTTGTGGAAATTATACACACAGATATGAAAAGAATGTAATGCCTTTTATTGCATCTTATGATACCCCTAGTCTCAGCAACGATGACAAAATTATCAAGTGTTGCTTCTAAGGCTGAATGGCTTATGATGTATCCTAGCCTTGGATGTGAGGGGTGTTGAATATCTCAAGTACATTTTGAATGACTGACTATTTTTCCAGCTTTCAAATATTTTAATTCCTTTCTGGTTGAATGCCTGCTATTAACTAGTGCCTAATGTGAAAATGAAATGTCCACTCTTATTACATGGTTTAGGTAGTGTTAATTCACATTTCCTTCTGCCAGAGGTTTAAACCTTATGGATGTGAAAGCTCTGAAGAAAGTGAAATTGTTTGTCTTAGACTGTGTGGTTTGGGGTTTTTCAGAACAGTTTTTGTTTATGCAGGATCAAGTGTTAGCTTGGCAGACACTAATGAAGTATGATCTGAGTCTTGCTGTCCTGCTGGCTTGATTTGAGCTGACTCTAAGCACAGCTGACAATAATGGGTTTCCTCACTGGCCAGCTGTAGAGCTGAATATCATAGTGCCACAGATGTTTTCTTTTTGGGAAGAGTCCCCTAAGCCTGTGTGGTACCACATGTATTTTAGAGCATGTCCATGCTTTCACTATGTTGGAAGATAAAGAGTTGGAGCTAATTTTTTCTTAACTGTCTGGGCCCATTGGAAGAGTCACCAGGGCCACAGGTGTCTATGAGAATCAAGATGTATCTTTGTTGTGGCTTTAGTGACTATCAAAAATCCTGAATAGTCCTATTTGAACGGGTAGTTTGAAAAACTCATAGAGTCTGGCTCCACAGAAAATGTCATTTGTCTCAGCATGAGAGAAAACTGATTGGGACAATTCTGTGGCACCACTCATAGTCATGGCCAGTGATGACAGAGGATGATATTTTATTTATCCAAGAAAAATGAGAAACACAGTCATTCAGAGTTTGTATGCCCACTCAATTTCACCAGAGATAATAAAATAATACTCAATAAGTTTGGGGTTCTTTGGTGCTGATCGCTTGATTTCTATATTGACTACATTTTCTCCTCTTAAAATTATTTGCATTACTAGGCAATATGAAAAAGGACCATGTGAAAACACACAGCTGTGCATAGTAAAGGCAGGGCATGCTTCTGCAACTTTCCCTTTTTGTCTCACGATAATTGGCTCCAAATCTGAAGAAACTTTGCCTAGGAGTGAGAAGATAATTTGGTCTCTTTGCTCAGTCTGAGGATTTACAGTAGGGAGATGTATTTGAAGTGTGCTAAGCTTGCTTTAGCCTTCTGGATAAGCCAGCCAACATCACAGAATAAACATTTTATCACCTCCTTTCAGAATGTTGTGGGCATGTGAACTATTTGACTTCAGGCACAGGAGTAATTAATGCCAGCAACTCAAGTTGAGCCAGTGCTCAAGTTTTTTTCTGAGAGAAGGCTTTGATGGCATTCCACATCTGCAAGTTGGTGAGCTACTGAGAGCTGGTGAGAAATGCTCTTCAGCAATGACTGTAGCACTGAAGCCCCAAGAGCTGCAGTCCCTACTAATCACACTCACAAACTTGGCTACTTTTATCTGTTTTGGAAATGTTTTCTGAAGAACTCTCCTGATGAAGTCAACAAAGAAAAATACAGCTCCTGGGGGCTGTGATAAAACAGGCTCCAGACTGCCAGTCCTGCTTAGTTTGCAGTCCACTCAGAATGTCTAAGCTGAAGATTGAAAAGTAGAAGATAATTTCTGGATGTCATATTTTGTGAAACTTTGCCCAGTGAGTGTTGAGATTGTGTTCTTATTATCATCACTACACATCTCCATAGAAGACTTTTAGCACTTTTAGGATTTTTCCTTGATCAGAGAGGACAGTCTAGTAAGAACACATTGAGAAATAAAGATGAAGACCACTACTTGCAATAAAATGCATTCCTCCCTTTGAGAGAGGATTAGCAAAGTGGACAGTTAATTTGAGGGTAAATTGAGACTTCTGTAAACACTGAAGTAAAAAGCAAGTGATGCTTTTCACTCATACAGTTCAATTTCATTGGTTTTATCCAATTTGAATATTTCTGTGGTCATAATACAAACTAACACACAAGTGAGGTGAGAGGATTCAAATCTCAGGCAAGGTGCAAGGTGATGCTGATTTCCAGCTATAGCTCACTGATACACACACAGCCTTGCAAACACTGCCTCAGAAAGGCAACAACAGCATGACAGGAGAGGATTTTCCTGTCTCCTGCCAGCGAAGTCTGTGCTAAGTTTCTGTGTAATATGGAAAGCAGGCTGGAAGACTTCCCTCTTTAAAAATGAGTTAAAGATGCTTGAAGATTTTAGGGGGATTTTTTTCTACTGTTGTCCCTAAAAAAGCTTCTTATACTGTATTTTCAAGTACTTTATTACTGGTGGAAAAGTTTTCTTGGAAAAGAAACAATACATTCAGGAAAAAAAAATAAAAATCTGCTATTTTAACTGCATAAGCATGTACTATGAAAACATTTAACATCTGCCCGATCTGTGTCATTTTACAAGATCATATAGTGACAAGACAAGGGGGATTGGCTTCAAACTGAAAGAGTGTAGGTTTAGATTAGATGTTAGAAGGAAATTCTTTACTGTGGGGTTGGTGAGGCACTGGAACAGGTTGCCCAGGGAAGCTGTGGATGCCCCATCCCCGGAAGTGTTCGAGGCCAGTGGTTGGATGGGGCTCTGAGCAACCTGACCTAGTAAAAGGTGTCCCTGCCCATGGCAGGGGGGTTGCAACTAGATGGTCTTTAAGGCTTCTTCCAACCCAGGCCATTTTAGGATTCTGCAATAGTATTTTTTACTAGGATTGCACACTACATGCAGACAAATTCTGTGACAAAGTACTTTCTGAAGTATTTGTCCTAGTGTAGCTTTTTTACATTCACAGTTCATTTCTTTTTGTCAGATAGTCATTTATTATAGTTAGTTGGTTACAGCTTCAGAGTTTTCTCTTGAAGGACAGTAGCATTGTGAAACACCTCCTCTTCTCCCCCTACTGTCATTCATCCATCTTTATGTCTGATTTACTGTGTACAAAAGAACAATATTTGGCAAGTGTTTCAAAAGAGATAGTCATGGAGGGCACAATGTAAGTATTGTGCATACACAAGTGTGAGTTTGGGGTTTTTTTAATCCCCTAATTAAGTAAAAATACCCAATAGAATAGATAATAAAAACATTTCTTTACAAAAACATTATTTAATTCCCTGTGTTCACTTCATGTAATTGATTTGTGCAGAGGAAGTTTTTCAGTAAACTGGTTAAATTGATTGATTTTGATTGATTTTGATACCTGCTGTCTTTGGTTGCCAGACTTCATGTTAATGAGGACTCTCTTCTAATTGATGCAAATATGAGAAAATGTTCAATATTGTTTGCACTTTCAGTAGTTACTTAGGTGTTAAAGTTTGCTGCCTGTGTTTGCAGTCTGGGTGCATAGGTGAGCACTTGCAGTCAATGAGTAGAGAGACCTAAGGCTGTCAGGCCTTGGGCACAGCTTGTGACCTCTGAAGTATTTAAGTTTCATAAACCCACAGAAAAAAGGGAGTTCTCATTTTCAGTTAAAAAACAGAGGGAGCACAGCAGAGAGTAATGGCTCTGCTTGCATTCACCGGCAGCATGACCAGAAACAAACATTTGTGAGTTTGTATGAATATTTGCTATGCACAAGAGAAGGGTCAACTGGGTCAAATTTAAGAGGAGAACCAACTGAGACACATGGAAGAAGGAGAGTGCAGCTTTATTAGTTTAACAGTGATGTAACTAAGGTGATATCTTCTGTGTTGGACATGAATCTGTTTTGTAAAGAGTGTAGTCCTCCTTAGCCCACCCTTAGGTGGAATCATGTCCCCCTGCCCTGTCACTAGGTTGTAGAGGTTACTGAAGATACCTGGTCTGCACACAAGGCATAATCAGCAGCAAAATCAGCAGGAGCATAGCTGCTATGGCAATTACCAGCAGTGAAATGGGGAAGAGGGAAATTCACATGAAAGATAGAGTTTTCTGAATTGAAATTTTATACCATTTACAGAAAACACATGGGAATTTTCAATTGTTTTTACAAGAACATTGTGTTTGATTTTTTTGTTTCCTCCACCTTTCAGAGGACTTGTACTTGTTTTTGCCTTCAAATACGTTATAAGAAAGTGAACTCAAAAGACTCCTTGGGCACTGAATTAATCACAGATTTCCCAGATTTTGTTTGTTTGTTTTTGTTGGTGTTATTTTGTTTGGTTGGGTTTTTTTTGTTTGGTTGGTTGGTTTTTTTTTTTTTTAATTTTTGTTTTATTGAGTATTTTTTTGTTTGGGCTTTAATCAAAAAAACTGGAGTACGCTGAGTTAAATAGGCAGCATTTCCACCTTGAAGGTGTTCAGGGAAATAATAATCTTGCTTTGATTATAAAAACAATTTATGACTTGTTTTAAGTGTCTTATTTAACCAGACACCTGAATTAAGTACTGGTTGTTTAGAGACACACTGCTGCTGTGTCACATTTGTGCATGCACAGATAATCTGTAAATAATCAGTTTGTTTTACCATTTGTTCCCCTGAATATATAGGTACTTTAAACACTTTGCTAGCATTATTGTCCACAATGAAAACACATAATTAGTTGCTAATAAAACAGAAAGACATGAGTGCACTTGTGGGTGATTTTGTAATGTATTTATATAATTTTCTTTTTTTTGGTACTCTTTGGCCTGAATAGTAGCAATTGGTAGCATTTCTTTTAAAGAAGCAGGAAGTGATTGCATTAGCACAAACATTTTATTCTAGAATCGTGGCTCCACAGATCATGAAACACATGGAAAGCATTAACTGATTAATTATCCCCCATAATTCTCCAACATATCTCTGTCTAGATTATAATGAATGCAGTATCGCTTCTGCCAGGGTTACATTTTGACTGACCTTATGGCAAACATACAGTGTAATTACTAAATGGGGGCTAATTTATGTAAACAAATGTTAGTTTTTCATAGCATGAGCCCTATCATTATGTTTTATTGCTAGTGGATGTGTTATGTAGTCAGCCACTCTTCAAGGGTTTGGGTAGATCATTATAGTAAATTATCTTTATACTATACACTATAGAGATTAGAGTTTGCAAAGTGAAAGTATCATAATTCCTGGATAGGATTTTTATTTCCTCTCCTACAAATACATGAGAGCTTCAATTGATCATGCTTTTGCAAAGTAAATATAGTTTACCTTGTATGAGGGTACTTCAGGTATTTTCTAATTAGTATATGGAGTTTGGGGGATGCTAATGCAAACCACATCTTGTATCAGATGTAATAGGTAAAAATAAATCTGCAGGAACTGGAGTTTATTTAATGCTTTGGTAACTATCATGTACTGACCTTCATCCATCAAAAACCTTTGATAGCTGCCAAACCTTTGAGGTAACTGCCATACAATAAAAGTAATTGATTTCCATTTCTCCTTATAATCCAAACTAACCTAATATTTCCCATTCTTAAATCAACTGAATGAATGTGTTATGAGGATAACAGTGAAACTATCCACCAGTTATCTTCTTGGTTTCAAATAGTAGTAATAATAACGTTTCATTCTTTCTTTCCTTATTCTTAGATAAGGAAAGGAAGGAGATTGATCATGTTTACTGTGACATTTCATTGGTGCAGACATGCAGCAGTGTTGGGAATGTGACTCTTGGCAGGCATCTAAGCTTATTCATTCCTTTCCTGTTAATCATTTCACATTTACTCCTCTCTGTTGAAGGTCTGTCCTTGTGCTGTTCAATTTTTGAAGTTCATGTGTTCAGAAGGAAGCAAATGATTAACCTATCTTATCAATAGTAAATATTTTTTCATGCTCAAAATCTGCAGTGAGAAACAGAATGGTTTGCAGCAGATGCCAGTTTGGAGTTTGCTCTGCTCTCTTCATAGTGTGAAATGACGCTAGTGGCCTCAGCACAATTCCTGCTACTGGCTCACTCAAAGCAGTACTGTTGTTGCCAGTCCTTGATACCCAGGCAGGAATTATGTCGGCAGTAGAAGTGGATGGTAACTTCAGCACCACATACCTGTACCTGCAACAGGTTCACATCAGCAGGTTCAGCCAGCAGTACAGATTTATTTCATTTGTGTTCCTAGACTGTACATTTAGGTTTTTATTCTCAACCGTTGTGGCAAACTTTCCATTTTAACTTCGGTTGTTAACCATACTTGCCTAGGCTTGGATCATTCCTCCTAACAGCAGCATCAAGGTATCCATGGCAGTCACACATTCAGTGGATTTTCAATCCTCTGTGAATCCATTCCAGGGCAGCAATGTGCACACTGAATTAAAACACAAAAGAAAAAAA
>VZRZ01008350.1:205290-356556 GCA_013398175.1 Climacteris rufus | reverse complement strand
AAAATTAAAAAAAAAAAAAAGCAGCTTGCTGGGAACTTTGGGAACTTTGGAATAAACTGCACTGCTGTACAGGAAGACTGGAAATCATGGCAGAACTGCTCTCTTGGGTAAACAAAGTCTCCTGAAGCACAAGAAGAAACCAAGGAGTGGAAACTAGAGCGACAAAGGAATATGAAAAGCTGCATTTGGACATAAAATGAGGAAGATCAAAGACCAGCAGGAGCTGACTAGGCACATAAAGGGTCACAGCAGGGGATTTTACAGGCATATGTATCCTGAAAGGAAAAAGAAGTTGAGGAGAATGTAAGTCCGTTAAAGCATGGGGAAGACAAATTAGTGATGGACAAAAGGGAAAAGACCGAAGAACTCAACCTGTTGTGCCACAATCTTATAAGGCAAATCCTGTTCCTGGATTCCTGTAATTTCAGCGTATTTTAAGAAAGAGGAGCCAGCCATGGGCAAGGAACACGATAAGGGCTATTTGGAGAACAAATACAGATATAGATATAGATACAGATATAGATATAGACATATATACACACACTGCAAGAAAAGCTGAGGTGACTGAGAAGTAGAGAAAGGCTAAAAATTTATCTGTCTTTGAGGAGAATGGAAAGAACAGTCTGGGATCCCCTTTATCTCAAACCCTGGATAAACCACAGAGTATGACATTTTAGAATCCATTTCAAAACATGAAGGAGGAATATTCAGCATGGATTTACTAGTCGCAAATCATGTTTAATGAGTATGATTGCCTTCTCTGGTAAAGTGTTTGGCTGTGTGGATGAAGGGAAGGCACTCATGCAATGTACTATCCCTTTACTCTTTTATTAGTACAGGCTGAAAACCCTCAGACTGAGCAGCGCCCTTTCGAAAAGGAACTGGGGTTTATAGAGGACACCAAACCAAATATGAGCCAACGTGTACTCATCATGTATATGGAAGACTGGAATACATCTGTGACCAGCAGATCCATGGAAGATTTCCCTCCCTTTCCTCAATACTGCTATGGCCACCTGGGCAATACTGTTGCCACCTTTGGGCCCACCCAGTTCAATAATAATTCTCAGAAGCTGGAGAGGGTGCAGGGAGGAGGTCACAAATTTCAGCTTGGAAAATTCAAATTGGACATTACACTTTACCATTTATGATGGAATGTCCATCCTTTGATGAATCTCCAACAAAGCCACTGACCTTGTCTGGTGTTGATAGTCCTTCCTTAGGCAGCAAGCTGGACTTGGATGACTTCCCACATGTTCCTTCCAACCAACATTACTGAGATTAAGTTAGTGACTCCAGAGCTTCAAGTCAAGCCCCTGGAAAACTAAGAATACAGAAATTGCAAGTTCTGGCACAAAATTTCCTTAGCTCCTTTCCCATCTCAGGGTCATTATCCCGCTTTCCTTGCCTTGGTTATGGAGCACTTGGTGACAGAGACGAGCAGGCTAATGGAAAGCAACCCCTTCCAAGAGTAAATGTCACTCACATCAGCTAAGTCCCTTGTGTGCAGTGATTGCCACTTGAGTCCTGTAGGGGTGAAAAGTGACAGCATAGACAACATACCATGACCATTCTGTAGAAGGAGGTTGAATTACAGATGCAGAGGCCAACTTAATTTAGGTATCACTTAAGTTTGCAGTGCTTGACTTTCCAACTGTGTTGTTCTGCAGATCATATTATAACGATGAATTGATTAGCAATTGCAAGTATGATTGCTTTCAAATGTCAGCGAAACAGCTTGCGAAAGATGTGTATTTGAAAATCTTTTTTCAATTACGGTCATGTAGGCTAATAAGTGTTAATTTTGGTTCTCTTAATAACTAATTAAATAAGTGGTATTTTGATGGTACTTTAAATTGAAATGTGTGGCTACAATATTGGACAGTTGTAATTAGATGTTTATTTAAATAGACTATTACAGAATTGCAATTGCAAGCTGCTTTTCATTATTCTTTACATCAAGATGAAATTGCAGTCAGAGTAAGAGTATTGACAATTACATACACAGTGTCTTGCCATTTTTAAGTCTCTAAATTCAATTAAATCCCCTGGAAAATGGAATCAAACTTTGAAATTCTATGCAAAATATCTACTAAGACTTTTGAAGAAACAGAGAAAAGGAAACCCAGTGGATTTTTTGTTAATTAATTCACCTAACTAATACAACTTTGGGATATTTGCATCTTATTTTTCAATCTCATTGATACCTCCATATTTTTCTGGAGTTCTCTGAACTTGTGTACTGAAATACTTATAGCACTCTCTCCTGTTTGTTCAGAGTGACTTCACCATTGGTCTAAATAAATAAAGATGATTTCACTTAATCTTTAAAGTAGTTTGGGAGTTTATGCTTGTTATTGCTCTCTTTCTGGTATTAATAGCAGTGATCAACTTCTCTGGCACTGCATTCTTTTTGGCCATCATATTTTGTTCAGTTAACAGGGTAGATTTGTAAATCAAGTTTACAGCCTAGCAGACTGCCTGAATCCTCTGGGGCAAGTTATAGTGCCACTTTTCAAGTGGAATCTGGGTTATAAATGTGTAAATTGAAGACCTAAGTGGTCTAAAGCCCTTCCATTTGCGGAAAGAAGGCAGAAGGCACACTGATAGTCATGACATGATTACTGTAAGAGGGTGTAACAGGTACCAATGGCAGGTGTATGAGGTTTTGCTGTCTGAATTATAAGTGTTTAACAGCTCAGTTTAATTAGGTGTGTTTTAAGAAAAGATTGCATGGTGTGGACTGAATTTCAGGCATTCACCTACATGCAAGTGGCTTTGGCTGCAGCCATCACAGCAGTACCCCTGCATGGCAGATGCAGCATTTGGAGCAGCCCCACACAACCACTAAAGGTGTAGGAAAACACCAGAGTTTGTGTTGTCCATCTGCCAGGGGGCTGCTTTCCATGGAGACTCAAGAGAGCAGATGACATGGATGATAGTGATGTTGTGTGGCTTAATACCACAGTACTGAGGGCAACATTGTAGGTGAAATGATTAGGCAAGAGCAAGGGTATGAGTGGTGAGAAG
This sequence comes from Climacteris rufus, assembly GCA_013398175.1. NCBI lineage: Eukaryota > Metazoa > Chordata > Aves > Passeriformes > Climacteridae > Climacteris > Climacteris rufus. The sequence goes on along the minus strand of VZRZ01008350.1, from coordinate 353,526 downwards.
TAGGCTTAAAGAGTACATGAAGCTGGGTATAGTTATAACCATGAGTTTTGTCTTAGGGACTTGTCTACACTGTGGAATAGCAGAAAGTGAAAAACTGAAGCATAGTTGTTTCTCAGTAAGTCTCCCAGTGACTACTCTCAGGGTAGACCATGTACCTCCAGAGGAAGTTAGTGCAGGATAAATACTGCATATGAAGTACAAAAAACTTGTCCAAAGGTTCCTTCAGTAGGACAATCCATACAGTGCCTGAATGTTCCTGGAGTATTCAGTAGCATCTGTTGGTGCCAGTGTGTGTTTCTGGAGTGCAGGTGTTTCATCTAAATGCTGGTGTGGTTTTGTACAGCTATGTTCCTAGAGCTGTGCTCAGAGAGACATTTACCTACTTCCTTCCTGCCTTCCAGGGATATAGGGGGAGGTGCTTGTGCCCAGGAAAGCCCAAATCATTGTTTGGTCTTGCTTACAGCAGGGAAGAGAGGGTGAACCCCAGCTGAGGCCTGTTCAGTACCTCTACCTCACGTGGTGGATAAGTAATCAGCTGGATAGAGCAGGCAGAGAATTGTGGTCAATGGCTCAATCTCCACGGTGAGGCTGGGAATGAGTGGTGCCCCTCAGGGCTCTGTCTGGGGTCCAGCGCTCTTTAACAGCAGTAAAATCAAGTGCACTCTCAGTAAACTTGCACATGATACAAAGCTGAGCAGTGCAATTGACACAGAAGGAAGGGATGTCGACTTGGGGCACACAAACTCCAGAAGTAGGCCCATGAGAACTTCATGATGAAGTCCATGAAGTTCAACAAGTCAAAGTGCACACACCTGGGTCATAGCAATCCCACACAAGTGCAGACTGGGAGAAGTAATTGAGAGCAGCCCTGCCAAGAAACACTTGGGAGTTCTGGTGGATGAAAAGCTGGATACAAGCCAGCAGTGTGTGCTTGCAGCCCAGATGCAGTGGTATCCTGGGCAGTGGTATCCAAAAGCAGCATGGCCAGGAGATCGAGGAAGGTGACCCTCCCCCTCTACTCTGCTCTCCTAACACCCCATCTGGAGCACTTCATCCAACTCTGGGGCCCCCAACATCAGAAGGTCATGGATCTACTGGAGTGGGTCCAGAGGAGGGTCATGGAGTTAATCACAGGGCTGGAGCACTTCTCCTATGAAGACAGAGAGCTCAGGGTGCTCAGCCTGGAGAAGGGAAGGCTACAGGGAGACATTATAGCAGCCTTCCAGTACTTAAAAAAGCCTTATAAGAGAGATGGAGAGGGATATTTTACAAAGACTGGCAGGACAAGGGGGAATGATTTTTGGCTAAAAGATGGGAGATTTAGATTGGATGTTAGAAGGAATTTCTTTACTGTGAAGGTGTTGAGGCACTGGAACAGATTGCCCCAAAGAAGCTGTGGATGCCCCATCTCTGGAAGTGTTCAAGGCCAGGTTGGATGGGAGTTTGAGCAATCTGGTCCAGTGGAAGGTGTCCGTTCCCATGGTGGAGAAAGTTGGAACTGGATGATCTTTAAGGTCCCTTCAACCTAAACCATTCTATGATTTTGTGGTATGAGAAGGTGTAGACCCCTCAGGAGTGTAGTATCCTGTAGAACACAATCAACAGGATGAAGAGTAAAATAGGAGATTGAAGTAACTTTCCAGTCTGTGCATACATCAGGTGATATGAACAGCTGATTTAAAAGATGACATAGTTCCAGATTTTGGTTTATGGAGGAGCTGAGATTCAGGGGATCTCAGATGAAGAGCATGTACTTTGTACTTGAAGAAGCCAGTGAATTTCGTCCTAGTCTAGGTAAGTTTACCAGTTAAGTATGAGATGTTCAGAGTAAGAGACCTTTAACCAAAATTGCTACTCTGTCTTTGGTGGGCCATCAAACCAGCTGCAAGGCTGAGGCGAGAAATCTAATCAACAAGTCAGAAAACTGGGCTGAGGATGCTACAGCATTCCTGGGACAGGGTTAGGCTCCAGGCTTGGCTGCAGGGGTGTCCTGTGGGCACTGGTATGTGAAATTGGCAGGTGAGTAGGTAGGTATGTAAAAAATGAAGTAAATAAAATAATACAGAAGTGTTAGGAATTTCTTTAATCATAATTTAAAAATTGCAGGGTAATTCTGCCTTTCTCAGTGCAGTGTCCATACATGAATCATCTCATGCAAAGCAGACAGGTAGTTTATTGGTTATGATCACATGAGCCTTCTGTACCCCTTCAGGTCTGGGCAGAAAGATAACTCAAGCACAGGTAACTGGAACATTGCAATACTTGGTTCATACACTTCACTATCTTGATGGGAGTATCATTTTACCAGAGCCACCTGTTAAGAAAGGAAAAAAAAAAATGCTCTAGTATGGTAATAGCATTTACTTCAGCAAGGTTTGGCAATGGAAATCGTGGGTAGTAAGCACTGAGCTTCCTAAAGTTGTATTAAATAATTTGCAGTCTTTATACCTAATATTCAAAATTTTACTGTAATTCAGGGAATTGTGTTTGCACTGTTTCAGAGCAAGTTATTGTTTTTAGTAACTGACAATTAACTGAGAATGGTAAAATAATAGTTACAAAATTAGAATGAGAGTTTATTCATAAAAGAATAGACACCTTTATAAGCTGTAATTATCTTCTTGCTAATTTGGTCTGACTGGCAAACGAAGCCAAAGGATGATTCTTTCCCCAGGCATAACACCACTGCAGTCAAAGCACTGCAGTGCTGAGGTGAGGTTTGTCGTAAAAGCAGGACACATGGCAGCAAGTACAGATGGTGCTGAGTATCCCATGCTCAGGAATGCTTATCTGTCCACTGAGGAGTAAAAACAACTGCAGAAATTCCTCAGTGTAGGAATAATTATCTAGAGATGGAGGCTGAAGCTTGGCACAGTATGACTAATTTTTTACTTGAAACCAGCTCTCAACTTTTTCTGGTTGTTGAGTTTGCTTAATTTTCTCCCCTTCTCTTTTTTTTATTGTTGGTCAGTCATGGTTTTTTAGAACACAATGCCCTCTGTCTCTCAGCCCAAGAAACATATAGTAAAGCTCCTATGTAAGGTGAGACTTGATGGAAAGAGGATGCACAAAGCTGATCATGAGATAGAGAAGACAATGATTCTGCAGAAACCACTCAATCAGATACGCAAAGCTCCTGCAAAGCATATTTTTGGGGGAGAGGAAGGGTTGAGGGTGAAGTGTCACCTTCTTTAACTGCATACAAGTGTTTTGGTGCAATTTATAGGAAGAATCAGGATGAGGCAAATAAGTAAATGCTAAATGCATATCTTTGCAGATGGGAGAGTGAAATACCTGAAGCATAACAGTACATTTCATGGCCAAGCAAATAACAAAGGAGAGAGACTGGTACTCATGCAAGAGTTTCACAAGCATCTTAAGGCACCAATGGAAGGTTTAGGTTTGGCATTTAGTTAAACAGGAATAAGTGAATTGACTCAAAGGATATGCATTAAAATAAAAAGGGAAAAGTTAAACCTCTGACAGTAAGTAATGCCTGCCTCCTAAGCAATGCCTGTGACATAGAAGAGAGCCAAGCATCTAAACAGGGCAGTGTAGGGTTTTGTAAGGAGTTTGTTCTGGCAGAAGATCCAAGTTGTCAGATGCCATCCCTGGGGTATAAGCCAGAGGGGTAAAGAGCATCAACAGCAGTGCTCACAGAGAGTGTTTGTTCCTGGTTCTGTATGACATGGACTAGGTGGGGATACGCAGGGTTGTGGTAGAGTGATTCCCTTCTTTTTTTACAGGTTATTTCAAGCAGCAGTGATGCTCAATGACTCATTAGGCTGAAGGGCACTCTAGAGGGTCAGTTCTTTCATCATCTCTCAGTGTGCACATAAAGCCGTGTGGAGATATGATGATGTGACATAATCTGAGGTAGGATGCTCACTGACAATTTCAGGTTAACTGTCATAAAAATAGGACATGAACATACATATTTATTTCTTACGCTGAAGGCACATTTAGACAAAGAATAGGAATTGTAATTTATTATGCATCACGTTATATATTTTTTTACAATTGGGCAATTTATGATAATGAGATTTTTTTTACAGGTATTTAGCTCAAAAAATCATAACACTGTGAGGTGCTTTTACTGGGAAGCAGCATAGATACCTGGATGTTTTAATGGAGTTAAAGCATTAAAAAAAAAAAATTGAGTGTAGAGATTGTTCTAGAAATACTAAAATGCAATTTCATAGGAACAAGATCCTATAATGAATTATGTGACTAGAAATAAATGATATGAGCAAATAATACATTAATTTTGAGATGCCTAAGTGAAAATCATAAAGGAAGTGCTGATATGAGAGCATCTGGATTACAACAGTAAAAGAAAGTTACATACTGGTAACTAGCCTAGACTAGCAACAGGGAGAAATTACATATAAAACAGCATTTCTAAGGATTTTTAGTTTGGTAGAGGAGAAAGATACCTCTCAGATTTGGAGAGAGACTCCAGCCAAAGAAATGTCCATAGCAGTAAATGTACGGAGAACATGGGCACACACAATTGAAAATCATTTGTCTTCTACTTCTCTATGCTGTGCTGTAACTTAACTTGTTTCAGTCAGAGCAGTGTTTCATACTTTTGATACTAACGGGTGTTGTGTTTTGTGACTTCTTATCCTCGTTATTAAAATTTCTAAGTAGCTGATCAAAAAGAGATGAACCTAATAATCTAATGAACTGATTGGTGTTGTAATTAATTGTGCTCATCTGATTAATCAACAACCAAAGCTGATTTACGCTCCTGTCTTCTCAAGGCACTGCACTGATAATGGTTTTTCAAGACTGAAAAACACATGCAGGAAGGCACTTGCAACTCAGATATGACTGGGAGATTGCTTTGTAGGTTAAGGGAATCATCTTACTTGAGCAATCACTATCCAATTTGTTTTTTTCCTCCAGGTTGATAGGATTGCTTATTGCTTATTTTTTTTTCTGGAATCTAATCTTTATTCATAGGATTTTCACATTGGTAACTTTGCTAACTATAGCTATTTACATTGTTTATGGTCTGATTTTTGCAATTGTCTTTTTCACTGAGTTATAAAACCAAAGCAAAAGAATTGCATAGGTTTCAAATACTTTGATTTAGAAGATCTGGCAAGAAGTGCATTACTAATAATGCTTTTAACTGTTTCAAACTTAAGGGCACAGTTAAGCAGACTTATTGAGCTTAAGTGTCTACCAGAGTATGTGAAAGGAATGTGCAATGCATTGTAATACCAAAACTTCTTGGTTTAGTTTAATGACAACAGCATCAACTTAAAAATCGGCATATAAAATGGAAAAGCAAAAGTGAGAGCATAAAAAGTAGAATCTTTGTCTCGGTTTTGAAAGACAGGTGTCTGCTAAGAGAGGTTGAACCCTCCCTTAGGACAGAGAATGTGATTTTCCCCTCCCTCCGAATTATTTAATTTTGAAATCAAGGGCTTTCAGGCAAAGATATGGGAAAAGGAATTACAGTTCTTTACTAGTATTTATAAACAAGTAATAACAATAATAACAACCATAAATAGAACCAGAAACTGATAGTAGATGACTTTTCCCGTGCGGTGTAATCACGGTCAAAAAAACAGCAGGGGGGGCGCTGTTGAGATCCCGGCCAGGCAGGGCAGGTGCGATGACTCCCGAGCGGCTGCAGGTGGCGCTGTGGCGCAGGGTCAGGTCAGCCTCAGGCAGCTGGTAATGGCGGACAGGCTGGAGAGCAGCCAGGCAGCTCAGAGCGGCAAAAAACAGGGCGGCAGGGGCAGGAGCTGACCCCTCCCGGCTAGCCAGCGAGGCAGCAAGGATTTCTGCAGTCACAGCAGACGCTGCGGTCTCGTGCGGCAAAGGGGGGCAGGCGACAGAGGCAGCCGGACTCTCCCGGCAACTGCTGCGAGGAAACACAGCCCGGGGTAGCGTGCACTTCCCAGTGGAAAAAGGGTTGAATCAAAGCTCACCCAGCCAGGAGAAGAAAGAACAGGGCACAGGTGGATTTCCTCTGGTCGCAGCCAAAAACGAACAGCAGCCTCTCCTCCCGTGTCCAAGCCAAGAGAGTAAGTGCCTGTTCCAATGGCCGGCTCGGCTCTTCCCTGCCCCGCCCAAGCACACCTTTTGTCTCTCACAAAAAAAGTTGATGGCCCTGATCACCCGGCTATTTGTTGCTTAGTAACAGTAATGGAGAAAAATTCCAAGGCACCCCCCAACCTCCTACAATCTTGTGTCAAAATGGAACCCAAAATACATCTGTAATGCTATATTTATACAACTAGAAAGTCACATCTGAATTGTCATCTAGCCCAAGTAAAATGCTTGTTTAACACAGAGTGAGAAACCAGTGTCAGTGTCACGATATCCCATCCCAAGGTTTAAACTAGTTTTTCCTCATACAAATGCTCTCCTGAGTTACCATCTCTGAAATAAGCTCTATTTATCTTTATCTTATTTTTTTCAAGATGTAGTTTTTGTGTTTGCATAGAAACACTTTCACATCTGTATATCATTGAACTAGGAGAGCTCATTTCAGCTTGCCAGCCTTTGAAAGTGTCTGTTTATTTCAAAAGTGTCTGGATCACAGGTTTGTCTTCATGCATCATGTTGTAGAAGGAATTTGACAGTTGTGGCACATGGCCTTTTACTGCACAAGCTTGCTTGTTTTCAACTGAATTTGTGTGACTAACACTTGAGGAGGTCCTTCAAATGTATGGCCAATGGGTCTATTTGGCATATGGACTTTTTTCCATGTGATAGGATATTCATCAACTGTTTAAAGTGCCTTTTTTTCTGGCAAACTAACTGACTTCTTACTGTTCTGTTTGTATGTATGAGCCACAAAGGACACCCAAGTAATAACATCAGCAAGATAGGGACCTGCAATTTGCTCATTAAAGCACTTTTGTCTTTTATAATTGTCAGTTAAGAGAATTTATGGACAACAGGACTCATTGGAATGGAAGACACTCAAATGACTAGGAAGGTTTCGATGCAGCTATTAGGCTTCAAATCACTTTCTTTTTGGCTTCTGTGGGGTAGCATCATGCTATTGTTTGGGCAAAGACTTCTGAGCATGCTGGAGACCTAATTCTAAGTGCCTTATTAAAACAGAGCAGAGAATGGCTCCAGAGAGCACAATCTCTTAGGACTTCTTGAGTTCGTAATTACTTGATAGAAGGAAAAAAAGGATGCACAAACTAGTCCTTTAAGAAGGCAAAATATTGAAGAAATAAACTTTAAAAAAGTATAACCCAAAGTCTCTTTTCAGTGGGTTTTGCTCCTAGGCTATGGGGTTTTTTTCTGATTCCAAAATCTATACTTGTGAAACTTTTTCATAGTTTTTTTTTTGTTTGTTTGTTTAGGACTTTGTAAGCAAACTGGTCTATTAGGAAAAGCATCATGCTTATATTTTTAATTTACTGTTAATTTTATGTGATTGTCTGGTTGTGTCCTATTACTCTGTAGTCAAATGTATCTTCGGTAGCTAGAACAGGCCTGCTAGCCCTAAGCAGTTTCAGGTAGAACCTGGAAGCAGGTCAGGAATGTATTTTGGTGCCATGTTGGATTCTGAAGTTGCACTTTTATCGTAACCAACTCAGGCATTTAAATGTTTCTGAGTGTATGGAATAGAGGCTTGCATGTATTCCTGAAAAGCACATGAGCAACACTGGGATTAAGTCAAGGGGAAAGAACTGTCAAAACTGAGAGGTTTTGTTTTCATTTGTTGGTACTAGTTGTTCTTAAGATTAAAAAAGGTCAAATACATCAAAGGATGGCAAGAAATTTCACACTGTGTGAAGTTGGCTAAATTACTTTTCCAAGTTTCAGGTATGAATGAAAATCCTTTTCCCCAGCTGTTGTGTATGCTACAATTTTGACTGAAGGAGGGTGGTTTTTCTTTACAGCTTGAAATTATATTAGAGAAATAACATTCAAACAATTTTATAAAGGGATCTCAGCAGCGTAAGATGTGCTGTTACACTCAGAATAATATTTTAAACACAGGACATTGCTGCCTTTTACAGATAATATATTTCTTTGATGCTTACTCCGAATTCTAAAGCATTTTGTCTGCTTCTTTTCATTTATTCTTAAGAATGCAGTTGTAATGCCAAGTTTTTCCTGATACTGTAGCCTACAAAAAAATAGAAGGGGGGATATTTTTATTCTTGTAGAAGTATTTTTGTTAGGGCAGCTCATGCAAGTCAAAGACTTTCCCACAGGCCTAAACAGGACAAACACAGGCTTCATCTTTTAGTGGAAGAGAAAAGAACACATGGAAATGATGAACAAATAACCTGAATTTTAATGCTTTAGAAATTGCTTGAACGGTTAATGTTGAAGAAGGTAATTAAGAACATCAAAACAGACCAATTTTGAAGCATTTGAAGAAAACAATCTGATAAATAATAGGTAGAATGAGGTTAGTTGAAAACCTTTTATGTCTGATCAGTTTTGTTCTGAATAAGATAACAAGCTGAACAGAAAATTTGAAAAGGGGGCACTACTTTCCAAAACTGAAGCATCTGTCACAGTATTTTTGAGTTCTCACAGTGACCAGAGTAGCTAACCAGGAAAGATGGAATTAAACACGGCGTGCTCCCACCACCCACGTAGGTGTTTCACTGTGTGCTGGCGTGAGGGAGTGATGCCTGCATTTGGCAGCCTCAGTACCATCCTTCTCCACAAAGTAGTCCTGTGGCTCCTTGATCCATGCAAGGAGTAAAAGCTGCAAAGTCCTCTGGACAGTGGTTCTGTAGGACAGAAGTGCCTGAGCTAATGCTGGTATTTAATGCTGGATCATTGAAGGCCAGTGCTGTTGTATTTACATTCTTCCAGTCTTTAACACAAATAGAGCTCCTTTTAGCAATGTTACAATTGTAAATGGAGACAAATGTCTTGACATTGACATATTTAAACTATTCCCATTATGACCTTCAGAGTCTGTAGCACAGCAGTGTCTTCCCAAGGGCAGTAAGTGACGCAGTATTTCAGCTCTTACTGAATGAACAGGTAGTGCATTAAAAGCAGTATAAAAGCTGAGCATTAATTAGCACATTAATGAGTTTTATGGAGCCAAATATTACATGTCAGAGAAATTTACTATCTAAACAAAAATTTTATGCAGGTGGGATTTTTTTGTATCAGAATTTAAAGCACTTCCTGAATATACTATGTGTAATTCTCTAGATTGTAGTTAAATACAATTACACTTGAAATGAAAACACAGCAAAAGGGGAGAGGAGTAGTTAGAGATATTTTTTGTTTCTTTCAGATGAGGCAATGGTTGATTATACCATGGACCCTTGCCAAAATTGTCTATGCCATAAAATTTGGGGTGGTTTTAGTTTGGGTTTTGTTTTTTTTCTAGGGACACAGTTTCTTTTAAGATGTTTATTGCAGTTCATGTGCTTTTCCATCACGTATCTTTCAAAAGTATCAAAACAGCAACAAATTATGTTAGGAGTCAATTGCTTCACAAATCACACAAGGTGGCCATTAAAAACAATGCATTTAGCCTTAGGCTTGGACATGCAGAAGCACAGCAGTAAAAGGCACCTGTTGAGTGCTTGACTTGGTAGGCTAATTGCTCTGATGTTTTGAAAATGAAAGGTACGGCTGAATAATCAAAGCTAAATCACATTGTCATACCATCTGATAGAAAGGTTAATAACCAAGACTGTATCCACATTAGACTGCCAGGTGTTTATCTAATTGCAAAGTATTCTTTTAAAGTGAAAGTAATACCTAAGAGAGAAAGATCTCTTAGGCCAAATTCCTTGTTGATATAAAGTGATCCTCCTTCTTTAATTACAGTTTAGCTATTCTAATTAATAGGAGATAATTTGCCCCAAAACCTGTGTTATTCCTAATCAACATACAGGATTGATAAATTGTTACTCCTCTGTAAACCAACTTATATATAAAAAAGGCTGTAATTCATGCTAAGAATATTTAGCAAGACGCAATCTTGCTGATTTTGGTAATACTTCACTGAAATGTAATTCATATGAGGAAAAATTAAAGGTAAAACTGTGACAATGACTGTAAAATCTATTTTAATTTATTATTACTTCCAAATGATAAGTTGATTTTGTAGTCAATAAAAGCCTAACATTTAGAGAATCCTAATAATGAAGAATGAACCATCTTGTGTTTTCTCTTTTTTTTTTGTCTCATTGCCTTGTTTAAATTTCTGTTTCATCCGAGAAACAGCTAGTGTAGTTACAAAAAGCCCCTAAAATTGTACAGTAGTGTATGGACTACTGATGACTGTGGGCACACTTGACGGACACATGCATGGTGCTGGTTGCTTCATTTTGCTGTCTGTATTATTATACTAGACCCTTGTAGCAAACAGCACAAATGCTGGCAGAAACAGCTGGAAATACACAGAGAAAGCAGTAGCTTTCTGTGATCATCTGTTTATGTGATCATCTGTTATACTGCAGACCAGCTCAGAGGATCATCACCACGGCACCCTGTGATGGGGCTGGGGATGCCGGCTTGCCTGTGAGACAAGTCCCTGAAGCAGAAATGCTTAGTCAATCAGACAGGGATAAAAATAGGCACCATATGAAAGAGCACATGTAGAGGAGTCCAGTACGAGGGTGGGTTTTTGTTTGTTTGTTTAATGTATGTGTCGTAAAGAAGAGTGTTTAGTGTGTCAATTGTAACTCAGTTACTCAGGATTCTGAGTGTTTTTCCCTTGCTAGGTATCCTCAGGGAAATATAATCACGGTTCCTCTAACATTAATGGAGTTGGTTTTTATATTCATGTAAACCTTTACCCCTTGCTGTGAAAAATCTCTTTTTGGTGGCTATTATAAAATGCAGAAGGATGAAAAAGATTGAGCTATGATTAGTCCTTCTTAGACAAAATGTCTTGGAATAACAATATACTTTGAAGGCACCTGAAGTTTCATATCAAAGATAACTTGTGCTTTCCACTTAATTTAGGATATTACCTTTCCTGTGTCTGTCCTCTCGTATCAATCCATAGCAAAATATTACTTATACTAGAGATAAACATGCTTTCTCTTTTTATCATGGGGCTTTGAGGAAGACTCATCTCAATTTCTATGTTGCTAAGTGCAGATTATTTGTTCTCAATGATTATCCTGCATGACTGCAATGGGATCTGTAGCTGCTACAGGAAAGGTTGTGCCGCTTGGTGTGACCTGAGCATGCTCACAGAGGACAGGTGCAGATGCTTTCTGTCTTTGAGATGGGTAAAATGGTCACTGGGAGTAAGGTCAACAGCTTGCTAAATATTCCCATATCCAGAGGTCACATCTCAGCACACTGGCTTTCTGGATGATCTTTCCATAGGAATCAATGTCCCTCCCCTGCATAAGCCAGGGGAACTTAGTTATCCTAGAGTTATAAGGATATTGCATCGGACCTCCCACGGTTTGTGTGAGTGTATGGAAAATGACCCTACAGGAGAAAGAAATTGCTTGGCACCACTCATCTTCCCCTACCTCAAAGTCTAACAATTGCATTGAATAACTAATGCAAGTGCCAGGGTTGACAGGAGTCAGGTGTGTGTTACACAATGCACTCCTGTGTACCACACACTTCTTATCCCTAGAGCCTTGGGATGACAAGCCTGTGGTATGTGTGGAGGATTATGCCTGCTCTTAGTTATCAGGTGATGACATGGTCACATCTTCCCATAAAACTGAAGCTGGATCATTTTAGTTCTCTTCCCGTTCCTAGGTAATTAGCAAAATCAGCCTGCCATTTGTTCAGAAAATAGCAGTTTGATGAGCCATGGGTCTGAGCTCTTGCTCTGACTCTGTGTTCTTGGTGTTCCTCTCTTGAGAAAAAGCTGTTTGCATTAGCTGGGTTTTAGAGCTCTGAGTGGGACCTTTGGACTAAACTGAGAGTTATTCTTCAGCACTCTGTTTTCTTGGTATTCTGGAGTGACTGGATTCCATCTGAAATTCATTTTGCTGATTTATGGCAGTCTGAAGGTCTCCTTGCCCTGTTAGATTGAAAATGACAGCTTATAGCTCACATATACCCTGTGGGTAGAGTTTACACAAAGAATCAACATTTACAAGGTGATCAAGCTGGGTTGCATTTGCAATGGAAAAGTATTTTTTCTCTGAAAACCTGTGCATTGTATCTCCACATCTCTTGAAACATCCAGGAAACATGGTTTCACCTGTTTGAAAAATGATGCCAGAGAAATAAATATGCACTTAGTAGTATCTACTACCAACAGTAGATAGTACTAATGCTCCAATTTAACATTTGCACAGTGACCTGTAAATTCACAAATGACAAATCATATCTTACTCCCTGTCCCACTGACAGCTACAGCGTGTTCTAGTTAACAGTGAGAAATAAAATTAAGATGGCAGTGTGTTTTCTTTGGCAGCTCATGTAATCTGAAACTGGCTTCTGTTTTGCAGAACTACATAGCCTGAACATGGTGATATTAGAGACCCTCTGTGAAAGATCTCAGTTAACAGTGATTACTTCGGTAGAGGTGACATGGGACTAGCTAGATAATGGGATGTATTTCTTTTTAAATAATCAAATTATTATTTCTGCCAGAATGCCGATGCAAGGTTTGGATTTGTTTTGGTTTTTAAGCTATTTCTCATGTAAGTAAGTGTGGCGTATCTGGGGGAGGGCTGTAGCAACTATGAGTGCAGAAAGTAGACAGCGACTTTTGTAAGGAAAGGAAAGGCAGTCATGGGAATGCAGAATATCCACCTCTTGATTACAGGAGCAACTGGAGCATAATTGGAAGGATGATAAAAAGAAGAACCCAACTCGACAGCTCCTCCACACAGAGCAAGGAAATGCATTGTCTGTGCAAGATGTGCCCCTGGTGTGTCTGTATTGCTTTGTGTAAAGGCCTCATATTCTTTGTTTGCTGGAAATGAATGAGGCAGACAGCTCACAGCTCAGGGACTATAATGTTGTCTACATTGCTGTCTTGGTGAGGAGGAGTTTCTGATGAACTTGGAGAGAAGCTAAGAGGCTGACAGTCTCTGCAGGCTCTGGACAGTCAAGGTGATGTGCATTTGGCCATGACGGAGAGAAGGAAACTCACCTCAATGAGAAGATCAGGGAGAATATTATCACTCTCTTTCTCCAGATGTCTAAATCAGTCTCTTTTGAAAGCTTGCACTCAGTATGTGTAACTGCAGAAAGTGAAGCCTGGACACATTATTTTAGTACAGAGTGTTAGATCTATCTCTGTTTAAAAGTATTCAGCAATATTTCAGCTTTTTTTTTTTTTTTTTTTTTTTTAATAGTGGTGCAAAGAAAGGTGCTGTGCTGAGAACTCTTCCTCAGAATCCTCCTATTACAATTTGTTCAATTACTCTTCTATGGCTGGATACAACTCTCTTTCTTCATCATAGAATCATAGGATCATAGTATGGTCTGGGTTGAAAGGCACCTTAAAGACAATTGAATTTCAACCCTTCTGCCATGGACAGTGACACCTTCCACTAGACCACGTTGCTCAAAGCCCCATCCAGCCTGGCCTTGAACACTGCCAGGGAATGGGACACTCACAACTTCTTTGGATAACCTCCTCCAGTGCCTCCACGCCCTCTCCGTATCTTTATTTATCTACCTACCTCTGTCTTTATCTTCCTAGAGGGTAAGAGAATGAAATTTCAGATAGAAGTCAAATAATCCTTCTTGTCCTCACTGTGTACCCTACAGTGCAATTTTCCAATCTGTGATTCTGCTTTTCTTAGATGTTCCACCTTTTTGGAATTTCAGTGGAGCTGGTGCCTTTAATAAGGGGATAGTCTAATCCAAATACACTTCAGGTGGAGTCCCCAGGGCTGCAAATATAGGGCATGGACACTGTTAGGGGAAAACCAACACTATATTTTTACCTATTTTTTTCTGCCACACAAAGGTAAGTCAGAAGTTTCCATCACTTCAAAGGGAGAAAGTTTTTCCAGTTGATGTTCTCCAGACCCTACTTCCTAGATGACAAAAGAAGGTTTCACCATGAACTGTAGGAAAATCCCTCATCTGCTGATCTTACAGCATTAGAGATAAGGGAAGAGGTATGGAGTTCAGGGACTAGAAGAACCAGACAACACAAAACTTGAAAGCCATTATGAAGAGCAGACTTCTGATGTGTAATGTGGCAAAAAATGAGGGATCTCAAGGAGAATTAATTTGTTTCATAGAGAGATACAGGAATTCATTCCAGTGCTCTGTGTCTGTGTGTTTTCTGTCAAGCTGTCTGATGAGGTGAAGGGAATAGTATTGAATTAATTGGGCCAGTTTGTGTGTGGAAGAGCAGCACTAATTAGGAATGTGTGGGGATGCAAGTATAGATGGTAAATCACATATATTTAGGGAACAGAATCAATTAGGAACCTGCATTGGAGAGGCTGGGGGATTGTCCGGTTATAAAACTCTTTGGTGCTTTGGGGGAACGGAAATGCTTTTTTTTTTTTTTTAGATGATAAGGAAGCAGGACAGGATGAAGTAGGTAGAGCAGAGACAGAATTTAAAGGAAACATATCCCTAAGTCCTCTCACCTTCCTCCATCTGAAATTCTTTTCCCCTTCCCAGAATTGCTCTTCTTTTTCCATCCTCAGTGCAAAGGTAGAATGTGCCTTTCCTTTTTCCCAAATTCAAGGGCCAGTGTCCTCCGTTCTATTTCCCCACATTGGCATTAAATAGCTAGGTCTGATGTGTGTGCCCTTTTATGCTCTTTTTTTGTACAGACTTTAGTAGTGGGGAGAGAGGAGCTACAGATGAGCCACATCAGCAGGGGGTTTTCATCCCCTGCTGAAGAAGACGGTGTGAAAGGTTTTGTCCCGTTCTTGAGATTGCTAAATCACCCATTTCCAAATCAAACCTGCTATGCAAATATGAATGCAGATTTTCTCTGGGAGACTTGATGTTAGCAAATATAGATTCTGTTTATATATGCCTATTCAAACATAGTTGTTTCTTTGTATATCAATACTTTGAACTTTATGACACATTATGTTAGGCAGTAAATTTTGGTTTAATTGGGTTTATATAAATGTGTTCAGAAGGCCCTCTGGCTCTGTCTAAAGAACACAAGTAGTAAGATATTATTATAATAATCTGAGGCCTTAAGTTTTGCAATGTAAAACAACTCAGAACTACATAAAGAGAAGATTGAGCCATTAACGTTCTCTCAAAATGAGAGAGAAAAGGAAACACTCAAGTAAAATGAGAAGCAAGCAACAGCAGGTGTTTTGTATTATGCTTTGATAATATTTTTCTCTCAGGTTAAGAGCTGTAACTACTGGGCTCTTCAGTTCCTAGGAAATATCTTTGGCAAAACCTCTAGACTTTTTAAATCCTGATTTATATGTACATATGCGCATTTTAAAAATGCTTTCTCAGTACTGTAAAACCAAGAAAGAGAGAAAGAAAGAGAAGGAAAGGTTATCAGCCCTTCTCCAAATTTTGCAGGGCCACAAGTCTCCCATCGCAGGTGGGCGCATGCTGCTTGGCCACTCAGCCCCATCCTGCAGAGGACCCGATATCTTCCATTTGTTCCCCTCTGTGTTACATTTCCTGAGCTCATTCACAGCCGTCTCCATTATTCACAGCTCTGAATTGATGAAAGGAGGAAAGAAAACATGTGTTTTATCTGTATGTGAGCTGTGAGAAGGTTTCAGGTGGGGCAGTGGGCAGGGAGCTATGGAGATGGTGACCCTTGCTGTTGCCTTGCAGGAATGTCAGCTCTGCTGGAGAGGAGGCCCGCAGAAGAATGAGGGAGTGTGATGGCCTGACAGATGCATTGCTGTACGTGATCCAGTCTGCTCTGGGGAGCAGTGAAATTGATAGTAAGGTTTGTCAACTTTGTCTTTTCAGCAGCAAATCCAGGTATTCAAGGTAGATGGGGACTATAAAGTGACACTTTTTTCATGGTTTTTTTATTTTTTTAATGCATCTTAAGGAATGCCTTAGCAAAGCATAATTTAGCCCATCTTTTTTTTTTTTCCTTCTGCTGAGCTGTGTATTTTAGTGTGCACTGTATTTGTGTCTACCTGTGTAGTGTGCACAGGTAAGCATGTCATCTTCTCAATTGAATTACTGAAGTAGAAAATGTTATACTGGTTTAAGAAGAGCAATTATATCATATTCCATGTAAAGTTCCTTACATTGCTCTGCCAGTTTTACCTTAAAATTGATTTTCTGTATCCAATATGAGAAAGAGCTAGTAACACTGAGGTAGGCTTAGAAGGCAAACAAGGCAAAAAAATTGGGCAATTAATAAGCAGTTTTGCAGTAAAACCAACATTTTTTCTTCTTTGAAGAAGATCAATGAATGCTTTCAATAACAACTGTGTTAAGATGCCTCATTATGTCAACTTCTCTTGAAATACTAGGATATGAACAAGCTTCTCCAAAGGTGAAAAGCACCCCCTAATTAAAAAGACTCCAAGCATTTACAAAATGAAGATTTCTAATACGTTAAAGTATTCCAGAGAAGAAGAAAAAGACCGGTTTCTTTTCCTTTTAGTATAGAGTGCTACATTAATTACAGTTACTGCTCTAGGGCAACCTTGGTCCATTTGCAAACCCCTAGGAACCACGGGAGAGCAGCCTTTTATGTAGCAAGGTTTTAAGAGCCCACTGGGTTTTTATTTCCAAATGACCCTTCACAGGGTTGTCCGTGGACCTCCATGGGTTTATAGATCTGAGAGGGATAATCTGCAGGAGTGTCTGGTCACTAACCTGGATCAAATAAGTGAAGTTTGCCTGTGAATTCAGGAGTTGGAGAGAGGAATTAAGAGATGTTCACAGGATGTGGTGCTAGGCTGGCAGCATGCCTTTAAAAAAACCCAAAAAACAAAACAAAAAAAAACCAAAAAACTCAAAAAATTGCACAATCCATAAGTCTGTAATCAGTTTTCCATTAATAGAAGTTTAGTAAAGTGATGTTCAGAGGACACCCACCCAACAAGGCAGGCACCACACCTGGCAGCAGGGTTTGGGGCAAAAGTTGGCTGTCACCAGCCCCCACTACTCCACCCAGACACTTCTTGCACAGCAGCCCCCAAATGCAGGAGTGTTTTTAACTTCATCAGCTTCCGAGTAGCTAAAAAGTAGCTAAAGTAGAAAGACTAGTGAACTTGTACTTAGCCCCCTTGTGAGGAAACTGAAGGAATACAAGGATCCTTGAAAGCCAAGAAGGGAAGTCTGTCCAGCTGCATGGTTAGAAACAGCATTCTTGGAGTGTAGGAGTTCACCTTAGTGGAGAAGGTGTTGGTGGTTGCATTTGAGCCTTGGAAGTTTGCTTATCAGCTTTTAGTTTAAGGACACGTCCTCAGGATTAACTCAGCTTATGTTTTCCACAAAATGAGAATTTTAAAAGCAAAAACTATGATTTGTAAAAAGGAAAATTGACGTTTAGAATCCTAATCAACAAATGCAAAGCTTCAACTTCAGCATACTATATCAAAAGTGAATAAAATTCCTTTATAATAATGTTAAAGAAAAATCTAAGAGGCAGCAAACTTTTAAAAATATTTATGGTCACTGTGATGTCTGCAAAGCTTTCAGCTTTGAAAGGTGCCCTAAGAACACTTTCTAGACACCCTCCCCCCCGCCATGCAGATATATATATATTTCTACATGTATTTATGTATTTGGCAGAGATTTCAAATTAGTACAAGTGTATTGTGAAATTGTGAAATTTCGTCTATGTTAAAAAATAGATCAATAAATATTCCTGTGTAGGTGACTGAATTTAGTATTGTTTCTGGAACTTCGTGTCATCACAAAAGATGTGTGCTGAATGCATACCTGGCAGAAGCTCATACAGTACATGAAAGTAAACAAAGCCCCATGTGTTTGCCTCACTGGTGAATATGTCAGAATATGATAGAGCTGAAAGCCTCACCATTATTCCATTCTGGGTTAATAGAGCAAAAGACCTTGGATGCCGTGACTATTGCTTTTTATCTCTATGGAGCGTTAGGAACAGTTGAAATAAATATAAATAGATAGAGAATGGCTTTTTTAACCACGCTTCCCTTGCCTGCAGAAAATTAAGCTCATATCCTTCTTATTAGGGATAATCAAACCAAATTGAACCAACTAAATGAGTAGGTTTCAAGTCTAAACTGAACTTCTTTTAGACTTGCAGAAATTATGTGGAATTACAAATGAATTTTCCTTCACTGGGTCTCATCCATTTATGGATTCCTGCTTGCATCTTCTACAGAACGCAGAGCCTATTAGGGAGTAAAATGGATGAAAGGGAAAGGCTGCACACAAGGTATCTGTCTGTAGCCTGACTAAAAGCAGAAAAAAAAGGTTATTTCTGGTTTTAAAAGGACAAAACCAAACCCCGAACCTATTGGCCATTTTCTGTTTGTAGCATTTTCTTTTCACTGAGGTGGGAGTTGGCGGACATTCTGAGTGTTCAGGTTCTCTTGATCACTTTTTACCCCAGCATCTGTTTCACATGGGGCTCTAGTGTGAAATTCAGAATGACAATAAAAAACCTTCCAGAAAAATATTGTCCAGACTGCTGATTTGTTACCATAAAAATTTCTGAATCTCTTAAGCTGCAGTTACCTGGGGAGCACTCAGAAATACGCACATAAGAATTGTGCTGGGAAAATGCATGTGCAAAGATAGATTCAGTTCCTTCTGCTCTGTATTCAGAGAGACCAGGGGAAGCATTTTAATCTTTTTCTGTTTGTTTTCTGTATTTTTCTTTTTGTCATACTTTTCAGACCGTTGAAAACTGTGTGTGCATTTTGAGGAACCTCTCATACAGGCTAGCTGCAGAAACATCTCAGGGACAGCAGATGGGAACAGATGAACTTGATGGATTACTCTGTGGTGATGCCAATGGAAAAGACGCAGAGAGTTCAGGGTGCTGGGGGAAGAAAAAGAAGAAAAAGAAATCACAAGATCAGGTAATGAAGGTTACTTGCAGCTGCATTGTGAGTAGTTGAAGTGCCCATCATTTAAAGTATTCAGAATTAATGCACTTTATTAGAAATTAAATGCATCATGCATAGTATACTAAACGGTTGCCCTTGTTAATTACCGGAGAGCTTAAAGAAGATTATGGCTGTGGAGTAATGAACTATATTTGCTTGAGAAAGTTGTACGTTATGTGGTGCACCTGGAAACTGTAGTCATGGGTACACCATGAATGCCATAAATACTGTAAAATGTTCTGACAAAATAAGCCATGGCTAATGGAAAGTGTAATCTGCATATACTTTATACTATCCTTTCACAGAGCCACGTGTTTGTAGAAAGGCCTTGATGCAAGCAAACATCGGGCTTATATTTGTATACTTACTTGCTTCAGTGTTAGTCTTGTACTTTGTCTTACATGGTAAGAGAAAATCGTACAGGACTGAATCAAGTAATATGAGTGAATATTAAAAAAGCATTCATATTTTGATATATTTTATATTGTTACCAAACGAAGATTGAAAAGTACAATCTTGATTGTTTCCTCAAGTTATTTGACAGGTTGTAATTTTGGGTGGGCTGATTTTCAAAGTGTATTTATCTCCTTTTTTTCACATTAAGAATCTACCATTTGGGGAATGCTGACAGTTGTATTGCAGAGAAGGACATTGCTGTATCAGTACACACACTAAATAGCAATGACAATGGCTACTGATTTATGGGCTTTTTCAGACAGCCTGTGCTGGCAGCAGTTGGTTTTCCACCTCTTCCTACACTTAGTCACTTTTTTGCATTGTAGTTTATGTCTGTTTCAGATTGCTCAAAGAAAATATTTATTTGAGTAAGCAATTAGGCGCACAGGGTATTTGAATAAGTAATGTAAACCGGTACTGAAAATATTCCTGAGTTCATAAAGCCAAACTGTGTTAATGTGGAAAAGTTATAGCAACATTACTAAGCTAAAACTTGGATACAGAAAAATGCAGCACTCATGACTAGTAAGACTTCAATTTCACCTACTCTTGTAGGTAAACACTCCAGTCATCAGATAACTTGAATTTATTATGGCCTTTTGTTGGTGTTCATGTATTAGGCTACAGTGAGATTAAAAGTGTCAAAGCAAACTAATTTTACTCTATAAAGTAGTCATCATCCCTGCTCCTGAATTAACAGCTCTCACACATTATGGTTGCAGTTATTCAAAGTGCAGGAACAAAAAATAGCATGTCTGGGTATGAATGCGTCACGCTGCAACTTGGCTTGCTCCTTGATACTCTGTTTACTAACACAAGTGCATGCACTCACTATCTAAAGTCTTTTTTAAGTCTTCCTCTTCTATTTCTTCTGTGACTTTTGGATCTCAGATTCATAGTTTTAACTCTGTATCACTGTTTCAATGTTCCTGTAGGGCTTCTCTGTACTTTAAAGATTCCCTATAAAACATGTTTTTGCTCCTCCACGCCACAGTACTGAGTTCTTTTTGTCGATTACCTTTACAATATACATGCTTCTGCCTGCTCTTAGATATCTTTTGCCTCTTTCTATGACTGCTCTTTATCAGTATGTGGCATGGTAAAGTTCTATTCACAGCTGTTTCTGTTTGCCTAATGGAAGGGTTTTATATTTTTTTTTAATCCAAAGAAAATGAAAACTATGCACATATTTTCAGGTTGATGATCACTAGGCTTTTCTGTGCCAAGGACATAAATTTACATTTTCCAAAACTGATTTTGTGGTGCACATGACCACTTTGCCTTACAAATATTAGAAATATTTTTCTAATGACTTTTGCTTTTTTTCATCTAATTTCCTTTAAATCTGGACATCCTACTTCATCTTGCCATATACAAGTTCTCACATGTGGATATTATTCAGTTCAAGAATTTTAAGGGAGCCTTGTGAGCATTCTGCAGGTTATTTTCACCCCATGATCCTCAACTGTTGACCATACCAAATACTTTGAAGTATATTAACAAATTAATATATTATCAAATTAACTAGAATGCCACTAAAAGCAACAGCAGCAAGATCACCATGCCAGAAACAGCTCTCCCAAGTTACCCTCAAAAATGGAAAAGAAAAACAACGTTTTTCATGTAACTGTGCATTTATATTAATGATATAAAGCAACACAAACTGTGGTAAGGGTAAATATAACTTTTTTGTCCATTTATTTTACAAAAATAAGTACACAAGTATGTTCAGAGGCCTTTTTTTAATAGGAGCCACTTTGCCCAGTTGTGTAAAACAATATGTTCTTTCTGCTTCTTAGGAACTGTCACCATTTTGAGGTTTTTCAGGACCTCTTGTAGATTCGTAGTACAGAAAACTAGGAGTAACTGGAAAGCCACATCATTTTTTTCTTCTAAACTGTGTTGCAGTCAGGAATACTCCATTTACTGTTTCTCTGTGTGTTAAGAAAAATCAGTATTCTTGGGTATTTGTTGGGATTGGTTTTTTCCAGGTAAAAGTCTTTAACAACAGGATCATACTCATTTTCTTGGGTTAGTTAAAATTCACTCATCTAGACTAAGCTCATCAAAACTTTCTGCAGGAGGACCATGTTCCCATGTCCTTTCACCATATATTGTGTCCCTATGTGCTGACTGCTGGCCTGCGTATTGCACATGTACCTGTTTTTTTTAAAGTAATCTCATCATTTTTCTACAACAATTTGGAACCTGTGGAAGTAATCAGCTACCCAGATAGCCATGAAGAAATGGCACTGAGCTTCAGGCTGCTTTTGATAGACCGTTCACACTAGACAATACCAACTTAGATACCTGTCAAAAAAAATCCTTCACAAACATAAAACCAAATATTTCTTTGAGCTCATTATTATTGTCACCTGCAGATAAACAAAGTGGGGTTCAGCCTAGGATTAAAACTCCAGTCACTTACCTCTGGGATTCCTTTAATACTTGAGAGTTTTATCTTTTCTGTCAGGCAATGTACAGGGCACAGGAACATCTCTGCAGTTGTGACACCTCAGTACAGGGGAGTAGTATCCAATCTGTGGTTCCTGCATTTTAAGTCCCCAGAAAATATGTGTTGAGGTTAGGTATTTCTCTTTTTTTTTGGCAATGCATGGGATTTTTAAATAGCAAAATTGCTATTTCAGTCTTCCTCAGAAGGTAAGATGTACAAGACAGTGTGGGAAAAAAAAAACAGATTTTAGTACATGCAATTTTGAAATTTTCCTATTACACCATCTCCGTAACTTAGTTTCTTCATTATTATGTGCATTTTCTTGAACTCCTTTCATTTATGCATTTATGAGGTAGTCTTTCATTTTCGGATAAAGGGGTTCAACTTTAATAGTAGCAAAACTATTGTAATTGCACAGTAATACCAGATGTATCATTTTAGACAAAGGATGTGGATGAAGCTGCAGTTTTCCATACCTGAAAAATAAAATCCTTTACAGAGCTAGGGAGTTTGTTTCTTAAAACATAAAACAAGAGAAACCTGATATTAAAGTCACTTTCTCACTGGTTTTCCTTATAATTAAAGTAGAAGTTAATGTCTTAGTTTTATGATTTAGGAAAATTATCCCAATTGTTCTAGGTTGTGTTTCATTTGTATTCACATGTAAGTGACTTGAAGGGAAGAACAGAAGTGAGTGGTAGTATAAAATGTGGCTTCTTTCAAAGGCCTTTCAAGAACAAAATAGAATTTATCTTTCATTAATGACATCAGTTGTATGTGCCAGTGACAATTTCTCTACATCGTGAAATCAAGTAAGGGATATGTCTTTGTTCAGATCATCGGTCTAATGACACCTTTCAAACTACTTTATCTAAGGAGTTCCCTTAGGATCACAGGAAAAAAGTGGTCTCCTCATTTCAGAATAAAGGTGTGTGGCATTAAAAGAGCCCACAATCATTCCTCTCTTCGGTAGGTTACCAGAGCTGACACAGGCTCCTGAGGCATCTGCTTTTTCATGCAAATTGAATGCTAGAAGAGACCCAGACCTTTAAAGATTTGTGAAAAACAAGGTACAGCATTTGTTTTAACTATGGGAAAACAGAAAGCAAAACTTATGTAAGGGCATCAGGAAAAACAAGTGAGACTCACCTGACTTTACTTCTGTCTCACACTTTTAGGACTGTAATTCTCTGCTGTCAGCATTGTTTGTTAGTTTTTCTCTGTTGCTTACCTGTGATCATCTGGTACTGAACCCTCAACCCAAAAAGCCCTCCAGCTGCAGAGGCCTTCATCTACTAGGACCTTGTAGACAGCAACCTCTCTGCCTTTTATTGTGTCACTCTTGAGATGGAAACTGATTTTTCCAGTGCTGAAAATGTTGTTCCTGCTGTTGGTATGCTCACTGCTCCCATCAGGTTTATTCTTCAAGCTGGATGAGAAATGAGGATTATGACAAAAAGTAGAGAAAATAAGGTGTATGCTCCAATTTCAGTAAAAAAACCCCAGGGAGCTGTCATTAATCCTTATTTTATTTCTTGTTATGCAGCCCATTATGTATACATGTGGCACTATTTTATTTCTTTTCCTTTCTTCTCTAAGAAAAACAGGTTGACTTCTTGGCTTCATGTTCCTCTTGAGTTCCCCATCTGTGATCATTCTTGTCAAACCAGAATCTAGCCCAAAGTCTGTTTTTTGATTGGAAGTGACACTTCTGAAATGAGCCTGACCTTCTTTTTCACCTTCTGTCAGGAGCCTTAAGGTATAACAGCAACATTTCAAGTTATATATCATTATGAATTGACTGGCACACCTCTTTAGCATGCTTGCTAAATGGCCTATAAATTCCCCTATCTAGGTGAAATAGCAGGTTTAAGGCAATAATATTTCAAAAAGCATAAAGAATAAACCTGTCAGATATGTCTTTTCATGTGGTGAGACCACTATTTTGTGTATACTTCAATACTCTACTAAGGCATACCAAACTAATAAGCACAGAAACAGAGAAATGGTGGTGGCTTCTGGGTTTAACCAATAATTTGAGCTGAGATTAGGGGTGAAAGGCTGTTGCCAGTTTGTTCTTGGTCAGAAAGTGTGTGATTTCCACTTGCTGCTTCCTTGTCTTGCACGAGGTGGTTATGCCAAGTGTTGAGTATCAAGAGTCAACAATCTTGAGCAACTCCTTACGGAGCTTTTTGACATCCATTTCTACTTTCTTGCTTGCCTACTCAGTTCTTCTTATATACTCTGTGAGCCTCTCAGTATCATGTATGGCCAGTTTGTTTTCAAAGTCAAAGTGCAGGGTTATTAAATGTAATATGTATTTGTCAACTTCTGGAATATACTGCAAAGCCAGTTAGGTTCAGCTTTCTGTGGACAGGAGAAGGGGAAGTAGTGACATGCCAAGGACTGTTTTTCATGGGTCTAACTCCATCCACCTTTGTTTGGGAGGGGTCTGGTTTTAAGCAAAGACAAAATGAACAAATTGAATAATGCTTCATTCTTAGCTAGGTATAATAACATTAAAAAAAAAGTTGAACAAAGACTTTGACAATTATTTAATAATGTAATATATAATCTAAAGTACAAATTGTATTTATTAATATCTGCTGTTAGTAATGATGATTTGATACATTGAAATGTTTGAAAGCATTCCAGACACCTTTTCTTTAACTGTAGATGTTGTTGCATCAAACTGGGGAGGTACCATTATTCATGGAATGAGCTCTGCCTCCTCCCACCATATTTCTATAGTCTCTGTGTCAATTGACACCTTCATTTGTATTGACCACTTTTATTTAGCCCTGGATGTCTAAACTGAATGTTGACTTGATGTAAATAGTGGCATTTCTGCCTCCTTTGTATCAGCTGCATGGATTCTCATCATCCCCGAAAGCAAGCTCTTGATTTTGATGAATTTTTGTTGCTGAATTTTCTGCTCTTGAAAGCATTGGCCAGTGTATCTCTTGGACAAGGCTATCCAAAAGAGGTTATTGGACTGACATGCATAGGGAGAGCTGGCATAGACTGCCACAACCACTAAGACATGCAGGGTGAGATACCAGTGTCCTCTTAGGGGGCCTGTTAGTTTAAAAGTTTTTGTCATTTCAAAAATGGGTTTAGTGAGCACTGTGTAATTGCTGATATGAAATTTGTCACTGCTGCTACAGGGATCATAGCTACAGTGTTATCAGACTATCCCAAATGTCTAGGATCATTAGAGAGAGATGTAGATGATATTAGACATTGTTGGGTTTTGTTTTAATTTTTCCCTAGATATTTTTTTTTTTAGTACTGGTATTTTGCACAGACTGGGGGAAAGAAAGTATTAATATTTAATAAATTAAAATAAAACATTGTTTTGTTATCACAGAAAAACCTATTGTCATGTGATACCTATTTAAAAGCAAACCCCACCAATTTGAGGTCGTGAGTACTAAACCCAAAATTTGGAGAGTGTACTTCTTCTACTGAGTTGAAGCATTCCCTGATATTCGGTACAATTGCTCTATAAATACGGATTTGCTTTCACTAAAATGAGGAAGGTGGTGGTAGCTAATCTGTTGTGTGGCACAAGAGAACATCTCAATGAGTGATCTTTTTCTCCTCTCAACGTTCCTTAGTAATAAGAAAACTTTGGAAATTTTATTAGAGTACTCTTACTATCAAAAGTCTGTTGTTCTTAAAAGATCTTGGTATTTGGCTTTTTATTTTTCTTGGCTTTCATCCTTTCTTTGCACCAGTCTCAGGAAATGAGAGATTTGTATCTCACCCACGTAACAAACAGTTTGTCAGCTTCAACCACAGTATATGTGGGTAATTTCAGCTGAAGGAGGGAAGCCTGGGAGGAATATTTGTTTAGGACTTTTTTTTCCCTCCTTAGCATAAGCTAGGAACTGTAATTGCATGTAGTCATCCTCTTTTTCAGAGGCTCCTACTGCAGCCCTAGTCTGTCTCAAATAGACTTTCCTGATCATTCCTGATGGTGTGCAACAATACAGTAATTTACTGGGTAGAGGTGTTCAGCATGCTGCCTCAGCTCTTTAATACTGAGCAATGTGAACTGCAAAGAAACTTCAGCCATGCTTTAACCACCATTGCAGATGGACTATAATACCAGTTTGGGAAAAAGAATATTTTTGCTCAAGCAATTGATGTTTGTATTTATGAAGTACAAAATAAATGAATGACGATCGGAAAGATCTCCTTTGCAATAGCTTCTTTGCTGACCTGTGTCAGTTCTACACACTCTGCAACAGTTGGGCTGTACAGCTGCAGACACTGGTCTCAGCTACACAAAAGACAGCAGAAGCCACTAAGCCCTACAGTGAAAAGTCTGCCACAGGCACAGCAGGTGTGGTGGTTTAACCCCAGCCAGCCACTGAACCCATGCAGCTGCTCGCTGAGTGGGGTGGGGGCGAGGAAGAGTAAAAGTGAGAAAACTCATGGGTTGACATAAAGACAGTTTAATGGGGAAAGCAAAAGCCTCACATGCAAGCAAAGCAAAAGCCTCACATGCAAGCAAAGCAAAGGAAGGAGTTAATTCACTTGCCATGGGCAGGCAGGTGTTCAGCCATCCCCAGGAGAGCCGGGCTCCATCACGCATAAAGGTGACTTGGGAAGACAAACAGCATAACTGCAAACATCCCCCCTTCCTTCTTCGTCTAGCTTTATATTCTGAGCATGACACCATGTGGTATGGAATATCCCCTTGGTCAGCTGGAGTCAGCTGTCCCACGGTGACCCCTCCCAATTCTTTGTGCATCCCCATTCTCCGTGTTGGTGCAGTGGGGTGAGGAGCAGAAAAGGCCTTGATGCTGTGTCAGTGCTACTCAGCAGTGACTAAAACATCTCTGAATTATCAATGCTGTTTCCAGCACACATCCATGACATAGCCCCATAGCAGCTACTGGGGAGATAATTAACTCAACTCCAGCCAAAACCAGCCATGGTTGGCAGCGACACCCTCCCTGTGCATGCTGCTCAGCTGCTCTGGGCACACACACCACATCTGAAGAACAGTGCGGGACATTTCCCAACATCACTGAATTTCCTCTGCCTTCACTGCACATGCATGTGTGGTACCAAAGATTTTCATCATTATTACACAGACTCTGAGGCATCACAGTGTCTTGAGAAAAAGGTCTTCCCTCACAGCTGGTGATAAATTAATGTAATCATGCTAAAAGTGAGTTGAAAGAAGGGCAGGGAAATGCAGTAATCTGTACTACTTTTTTTTTTTATGTTTTCTTATTATTGGGCAGAATGGCAAAACAACATAAAATACTAAATTATCTGCTAGATCATTTCTAGTGTTGTATATGTACCAGCACAGCATGAATATATATATATATACATATATATATGGCTCTATTTATATCAGCTGATTTTCAGTAGTCCTTGGGATTATAAGAGTGTCAACACCTGAGTATTAAAAAAAAATTATACTCCCACATACACACAAAAAAATTTATTGCATAAATCTGATTCATTTGATGCATTTTATGTACTTTGTCCTTGAAATAATATAGTAAATATCCTTCTCAAACACTCTTCAGTTCCATAATGCATCCATAATTCACGCAAATTGGAATGAGACAGTGAAGACCTGAATTGGTGCCCTTGGACATCACAAGTCATTCATTAGTGGACTTACTGTGGTACAAAGCCTAAATCTGGTGTGAGGTCAGATTTGACCTGTAAGATATGTCTCTCATTTGTTTTCAAAAAAAAAAATCTGACAATGTAAATGATTGAATTCGAAGAGTTAAAATAAGAAGCATGCTTTAATGTATTTTTTATGAGCTGAAAAGAACTCATTTCTGGCAAGGCTGGTGATTTATAAAGAGGAAAAAGGAGAACTGAGTCACATGCAATGAAAACAGTCTATTGATTTAAAGGCAGAAATGCATTAAAAATTTAATAGGCACAGAACTATAATAGTGTCATTTAAGGGCATTGTTTCTCCAGTAGGCATTTGTCCTCTAGTTTCTCAACCATCACTGGGTATTGCTATGCCAGTTCTTTTAAACTGTGATAACATTTGTCCAGTGTAGTGATTTTCGTATCTAACCAGCTTTTTGGTTTCTGGTAACTGCTCATGTGTATGAAATGGTCCCACCAGCTTTCCAATTTGGTGTTTGTTCTGCTTCAATTTAGGAAAAAATAGTGGTTTTCATTCTCGATGATAGTAATCTCACAAAACCTTGCTAAATTTGGGTTAGTTGTTATTATGTAAGACTTGTTCCTTAAGATATATGTATATTTTTAAAGTTTTCTTAAATAAAATTTTGATTGATACTTCCTCAAAATGAGAGATTCTAGGTCTTTTCCAGTGCAAGTATTATTGTGCTGTGCAAGTCATAACTAGTTAAATTAACTGTTGCAGATCTAAGTAAGAAGTTCATTTGACTTAAGCTATCTTTGTATGTCTAGTAGATGTTTAATGTTATGATACAGATTTTTTTGTTTATGTAGACAAAGTAATCTATAACCCAAGGCATTAAAAGGTTTGCTTTTTATGGTATTATGCAATGCGGACATGTCAGAGATATTAGAAAAGATACTTTATTAAAAAGTCAACCCACTTGTTCCTAACAGTGGCAGTAAGACTAGGAATTATTTAAATCTCTTTATCTGTACAAATCAAAATAAAATATACAATAAACATATAGATAGAAATT
Source organism: Climacteris rufus (assembly GCA_013398175.1). Taxonomy (NCBI): domain Eukaryota; kingdom Metazoa; phylum Chordata; class Aves; order Passeriformes; family Climacteridae; genus Climacteris; species Climacteris rufus. The sequence goes on along the minus strand of VZRZ01008350.1, from coordinate 325,012 downwards.
TCATTTAAATTTTTAGAGGAAGTGCATTCCACATATTAATTTTGTTTAAAAGGAAAAAACCAAACAAAACTCTGCATTTTCTTTTAAGATGTTTCATGTGTAGGTGCAAGTGTTGTGTGTTCCACTGGAGAGGTGGAACACACAACCTGTTCTCCTGGAATAAGTATTCACATCTGGTAAGAGTGGGTTTTGTGCAATAACCTACTTGTTGTCCGGGTTTTAATACTGTGCATTTTGGCTATCAGAATCAGAGTGTTTTTAATGGCAAAATTCTGTATGTGATGAGAGGAACAGTCTGTTTTGTGAGAGGTGGTTTTACCAACTGCATCGGAGTCTCAGACCACAGAGCTGGCTGGCTGAATATCTTCTGCACTCTCATTGTGAGAAGCCAGAAGAAGTTGTACAGTTGAGGAAGACTTGTCACACTTGTGCCTTTCATGGGCACAAGGCTCATGGCCTTGAATGATTTAGTTTTCCATAGTAGCATTTTGTGTTGTTTTTCCCCCTCATGAAAAGAGAGAAAATGTGGAGAACTGAACAGGATATGAAAGGAAAAATCTCTTCTTCCCATGCAAGTTCCTGATCTGCTTCTTAAGATATGTTCATTGGACTTCTGTTCCCACACAAAAAAAATACATGCAGTGAAAAGTGGTTTTGTTGTCAGCTAGCTAAAACATTGGGATTTCTGCCAATCTTACAGCTCATCTATAAGGAATGTTGAATGGTAAATTTGGTTCCTCTATGAAGAATCAAATGATGTGAGAAAATTGAGAACAGCTGTTTATGGGCAGATGCCTTCATAAATGTTATAGCTTCAACTGAGGCAATTCTCAAGTGTATTTCACTGTTCCTTGCTGACAATCTGATTTGTGCTTTCCAACAGTGGGATGGTGTAGGACCTCTCCCAGACTGTGCAGAACCACCCAAAGGAATCCAGATGCTGTGGCACCCTTCAATAGTCAAACCCTACCTCACACTTCTTTCTGAGTGCTCAAATCCAGACACGCTGGAGGGGGCAGCAGGGGCACTGCAGAACTTGGCTGCTGGGAGTTGGAAGGTAGGAATATTAGCCTAATACATATTTCCTCTTCAGTTCTGAAACAACCCTACAGGTGACAACAGGTTGGTGATATAAGTGTATCTAATTCCTTCTGGTAGTGGAATAACTTTCTGTTTTCACAGAATTATCTGCAGTCAGATTTGAGATAGTATTTTAAGTCCTAGGTAGTCATATCATGGCAAACGTCAGCATACAGCAGCAAAGATCACATTGGTCAAGTCAAAAATTGCTATTGAGAACCAATATCCAAACGAGGAGAAGCAGTTCTTGATTAACCTGGATGATAGAGCCATGAAAAATGAGCCAAAAATGCCACCAGTGGCAGTCAAATGAAACCATATTGTTTTGTCACTGCAGAAACTGGTTTACATTCTGTCTCTTAGGAGAAACCAGAGCACAGCAGAGCAAGATATAAATTATGTGACACCAACACAAGTAATCTTAGCATCTACTTAAAAAAAAAAAGACATTATTAAAATACATTCACAGTGCGATTAAATGTATACAATGAAGAAGGAAATGCGCAATCAGGGCACTGTATTCCAGCTAATCCTTTTCAATTTTATTCAAAAGATCCATTTTTCTTTCATGTATTATTTGCAGTAAATAGAAAATTTAAGAAAATACCCCTAAATTTAGAATTTAGATCTTTAAATTTAAATCTAAATTTAAATTTAGATCAGTAAACTTCAAGATAACACTGAACTTTGTTTACTTTTTAGGGCAACTTTTCTGATGGTAAACTGGTTTAATTGGGTGAAAGTGCTAACTATCTGATCCGGTGGTGTAACTATAATGCATTGATTTCAAATTAACTCTCAGCAGGAATTTTTCTCATTTAAATGAAAACATTCATGTATGGGGAAATGCAGTGATCAAAGTTATGTCTCAGAAGGTATCCTGTTGGGTTTTAAGCAGTTGAGCATTTGTATGTGATATGTAATATCAGTTTAATTAGGCATTCATTTTGAAATATTAGCACTGACACTAAGAAATTGTTTTCTTTTTCCTATGAAGTTTTATTAGAAGTTGGGTTGGCACACTCACTAGCTCTTCTAAGGCATATGACCTTTTTTTTTTTTAGAATTGTGTTCCACCAAACTTATGTCTTTGACTATTGCATTGAGTGACATGTAAAATGATTTAACAAAGTATCTGTTCAGTGATTTTTGTCCTATGAAGTGCTATGTAAACACTGTGCTTGAAAATCATTATGTGTTTATTATTCTTCTGTTGTAGACTACTTCAGATAGTGTAATCCTGGCAGAGAAACACAATGAATGTGTTCTATCCATCTGCGAATGGGTGTAGCCGTGGTCCAAATGAGAAAACAGTGCATACATGTTTGCCAGGACTAATAGAAGTGCTAAAATCCAAGTGGTGTCCCTTCTCCCATTTCTAATAAATCTATATACCTGTCATCCTTTAGTTGGCAGAAGTGTACAGGGAGAGGAAGGAAGGCTCTGCAGAACTCTTTGGCAAGTGCTGGCTTAGAAAAACTGTTTTGAACTTTAATACTGTCTCTGCTGATACCATGGGAAAAGCTGGATTGTTCTCATATTGCTCTATTTTTCTAAAGATTCACCAATTCTATTACAAGGGATGTGCAGACACAGAATGAATATCCTTAATTTCACATGTCATACTAGCCATTTTTGTGAGGGGAGTAATCCTCTTTGGGGATTACATAAGCATTGATGTTTCCACCTTTTGACCTCTCCTTTCCACTGCTGCAGTCTAGATACAAAATGACTGAAATAAAAGATAGAAAAAGAAGAATCTCTTGAAAGAACAGGTTATTCCTAAGGAAGATTTTAATTTTTTTAGTTCCTCCAACAAACTGTGATTTTATAAAGAATGGTTTGGGCTTTTTTACTTGAATTCTTTCAGGAAGAAGTTTATGATGGACTGAAAGAGAGAAAAGCAAACTGCATGAAGATAAATAATGTTGCTATTAATATTAATAGTAATAACAGTTGTGGGCTTCTTCCAATTAGCATTATTTTAATGCCAGAAGAATCACAGAATGTATGAGGCACCCAATGTGCACGCAATACTGAAGATACAGTCTCTTCTGGAAAAAAATACAATGCAGTTGATACACTTGCATAATTCTTTCCTATCTATGTCACCCTTTTGGTTCCTCTGGTACAAAGCTGTCTGATCTTCTTGGGTGACCAAGAGGTAATATATTTAACACAGGCAGTGCTTAGTCAATGCTATTACGGGGGGAAAGTGAGCAGATAAAAGGAAGCCTGAGTAATTTTTAAAAAATAAAAAGTTGTGTAGGAGATTTAGATAAATGTCTGGCACTAGAATTAACAGATGATATGCATCTAAATCCCCTAGAGTACTTTGGAGAATTTCAGGCACAAAAAGAAAGCAGCAGTATGTAGCTTTAAGGATTAATAGCTCAGAAAGGCTGAAAGTTTTCACTGTTACAGCGAATATAGTTTCTCAGTGATCCATACACATAAACTTAACACATGCACATGATGAAACATAATCTGTAGGACATTTTTAGCACTGCTTCAGTTGCAGGAATTCCTTCTAAAGCCAAATACTAATATAAAAGAAAAAAAGTGTGACATCCTTACATTTACATACAATTTTTCTACGTCAAAATTAAACACTTAGGACTAAAGTCTTGAGAGTTTTTAGCAATGACTAACGCAATATTTGGTCAGTGAAATTAGACTGATCACAGTCTATAACGAATCAGAAAAGGAGCATCTCTGTGACAAGTATATTAACAGATCCAAATGAAATTTGATCAGCAAAACAGGATACTGATTTTGCAGTATGAGGAAGAATATTGTCAATACAAAAATTGAACCTGGCATAGTTCACGACTGCATATCTGGACTTTGGTGTGTATTCTGGTTCTGAAAAAGATTGACATCTTATGTACAAAGCAGAACTGCTTTTGGAAGAGGCTGTTTCAGATAGACATCTCACTGTTATGCATCAAGATGTCATTGCGTAAGGAGGACACTGGTATTGGAAGCTGAAGGAGAATAACCATCGCTGTCATGGAAAATTACACGTGTATCCTCACCAAGATCTCTTCTTTCATTCCTCTGCTTACTTGATGAATCTATGCATAATAGGAATGACCCTTCTGGAATATTATCTATGGAGACAGCCAACTATGTACGTCTTTCAGGAAGACTGGACAAATTAGTGTTTCCCACAGCGCTGCCAGGGTTCCGCTTTGCTTCGGGTCTGACTGCTGCCTTGCACAGTGACCTGTGTATCCCCCTCCTGACTGCCAGTGAGACACACGCCAAGCACGGTGCTGCTACCTGGCAGTGCTACTTATGGCACAGTCTGTCAGCACTGAACCTGCACACACCTACCACCTCCTGCAGAACTCAGCTTAGAGAACTGCTAGAACTGTTTTAGAGAAGTCACTGCTTCCCAAATTACTTCATCCCATCAAAATATAGCCATGATAATTTCACTGTATCCTAAACATCCTGCAGTCAGAAGGAGCAACACATGAAAAGCGTGGTCATTGGGTTTGACTTTGCTTCCTTTTATTGCCATTCTAAGATTTTTATTTTAAAGATAGACTTTTTCTGATTATAGTTAATATGAACTTGAGTTTTAAAGCTACTTAGAAATATGAAATAAAAAACTAGGGAAATACATTCTTCATCCATCATAGTGGGAGTTTTCCCTGAGCAAATAAGGTTTGCCTGTGGAAGGAGTGGAAACCCTTTACTGCCCATTACTGACTTTCATTGGGAGCTCTGTTAGTTTTCTTTGCCACTTAATTTGGGTTAACCTAATTTGTGCAAAAATGCACAGATTTAAAAAAAAAAAGATATTTGCTGGCTCACATTCATTCAGCTACATTCTGAAGACAATTACCTCCTTATTTAGGAATCCCTCCTACTATAACTCTTCAAACCAGAAATTCTTCCTGCAACCTCATATAATTTTTTATTTTAATACCTTGGATTGAAAAAATTACATGGTTTAAAATTACAAGAGTCATCCTGTAAAAGATGATCTTTTTATATGTAGTCTGGCATCAGTACTTTTCCTCAGATGGTGGGAATAAAAGTGGCAAGTTCTTTTTAGTTTTCACCTTGGTCAGTAGGCTATTAATGCATTAAATCTCCTGAGCAAGTAAAAAATTATATGCAAAATGTCTTAGAGTTAACAATGTCAAGAATCTAATGTTATGTCCCTTCTGAACAAAATTACCCTCTCAGGAAGAAACGAAGTATTAGGGTATTTGTTTATTACTGTGTCTGTCTGTATGCATCTGAGAGCTAAACTTAGGCTGTGTCAGTTTATCTGCCAGAGACCTTTCTGCGATACTGCAAGACCTGTTGCTCTGAACTCACAGAATCACAAAAGAGCTGAGGTTTGCAGGGACCTCTGGAGGTCATCTGGTCCAACCCCCTGCTTAAGCAAGATCACATAGAGGCAGTTATTTACGTCCATGTCCAGATGGTTTTCCGAATGTCTCCAAGGGTGGAGACTCCACAACCTGTGCCAGTGCTCAGTCACCCTCACAGTGAAAGAGCAATTCCTGCTGTTCAGCAAAACTTCTGTGTTTCAGTTATTGCCCATTGCCTCTGGTCCTAAAATATTATCTTTTCTATTACATGCAGTTGATATTGTAGTGCTGTCACCACAAGTAGCATTTCCTCAATTTTGTCAAAGCCTTCAAAATAATTTCTTCATTCATATGATCCTGTTTTGTTCTAAAATGCTATTAGAACTTACATAGATAATATCTATCTTTTACAACCAGTAAACAAGATGTACTGTCTTTCTGCTGGCAACACAGTGGTTTACATTAGAACAGGTAGCACACCTGCTCTGGGCCTTGGTTAGTCCCTCCCGTGCACCCAGTCTTCTGTCTCAGTTACTTTATGGGCATTACGTTCCCTCATCTGCTTTAATGACAGGATGGCCACGTTCATTTTCCACACTGTTGCTGATACAGGCCAGGATACCATTGGCCTTCTTGGCCACCTGGGCACACACTGGCTCATGTTCAGTCGCTGTTGACCAGCATCCCCAGGTCCTTTTCTGCTGGGCAGCTTTCCAGCCACTCTGCCCCCAGCCTGTAGCACTGCTCAGGGCTGTTGTGACCAAAGGACAGGAGGCATTAGGTATCTCAGCTTTTTTCCCATCCTCTGTCACTAATTTTTCCACCTGCATCCAGTAAAGGATTGAGATTCTCCTTAGCTCTCCTTTTATTCCTGCTGTATTTATAGGCACATTTTTTATTGTCTTTTACAGCAGTAGCCAGATTAAGTTATTAACTTTGGCCATTTTAGTTTTCTCCCTGCAGCTTCACAACATCCTTGTAGTCTTCCTGAGCTGTCTACACCTTCTTCTAAAGGTGAAAATCTACCCTCAATTTTTCCTAAGCTCCAGCCAAAGCTCTTTGTTCAACCAGGCTGGTGATCGTCCCCACTGGCTCATCTTTCAACACATAGGGATGACTTGGTCCTGTGCTTTTAAGATTTCCTTCTTGAAGAATGTCTAGCCTTCCTGGACTTCTTTGTCCTTCAGGACTGTCTCCCAAGGGACTCTGTGAACCATTCTCCTAAACAGCCCAAAGCTTAGCCTCTGAAAGTTCCAGGCAACAGTTCTGCTGATCCTCCTCTTTGACTCTGTAACATCAGGAACAAGTTCTGTACTGTTTAAGTCTATATCAGTCTCATGAGACTATAGCATTTCTTGCCTGGTTCTTTCTAGCTCCTTTCCTTTCTGCTCCATGTTTGATCATACTCAGCAGGAAATGAGAAGGCTCTTCGGTTAGACAACTGAATGTCCCTGCCTTTGATCCCCAGTACACAGGTACAATACCCATTTGAATGGGCTTTATGGGTCATTGGCCTGATCACTTGAGATAGGCTAGATGCTATCTTGGTCTTTGTTCCTTGGACAAGCAACTGCATTTATTTTGTTAATTTCATCCTAGAGAAATCTGACTCTCATGGGAGCAAGAGCTCCATTAAGTAAATTATTAGATAAGGAAACTGAAAACATAAAAGGGACCAATTTAGACACAAGGTCAGTGCAGCTGGTTCAAAGAGTAGTATGAGAAAGAGTTTCAAGCTCTTTACCATCCAGACACTTGAAGATAATGAGTAATTATTTTCTAAAGCAGCAGACATCTAGGTTATCAATCTTCTCTTATCAAGCAAGGACATATTGTGGGTTCCTTGCCAGACTTTTCTGATTACTCTAGTTATTTATGTATTAGCCTTTTCTTTGGGCTGTTCCAGGAGAAATTTTTTTGGATTACAGTGAAAAAGCTTACTTTCATTTTCTCCAAAATAGTAGTATTATGAATCTTTATGTGATAGGATGTAGAAGACCATTTATAATGCATTACATAATCAACAAAGGCAAACTTTTTAAATAACCAATGTTTTATTCTGTCAGGAACTCTTACCTGGGTGGAAATCCCTCATAGATGAGGCAGCATCAGTTGTTAAAGGGAAATGTATTGGCTCCATAGGACAGAAGACAAAATTGAAGGGACAGGACAATATTCCAAAGCAAGACTTGCTGCTGCAAACACTTGTATCACAGACATTATGAGGAAATCAGGATGGATATCTGTATGTGGAATGGGAGCACATGGTGACTTCCTGCTCAAAGTAATACCTCACTATAAGCAATTTGCTTCCCATGAGATGTGTCACTTTTGTCTCAAAGACTTTATTTTTTAATTCTATTAGTTACAATGTTTGGAAAACTGATTATAAAGATTCTCAGATCATTATGTACACAGTACACAGCTGTACTGCAGAACCAAGAATCATTCTGTGCAAGGGCAGTTCCTTATCAACTTTACCTTCCTATTTTAAGATAATTTCTGTTAACACTGTTTTATTTTTCTCTAGTTTATTTATTTAACTGTATATCTTTACCCACTGGATTTTCTTCCTTTCTCTTCAAGCTTGATTAAGGTTGTGGAGCAAGAGAAGAATAACCAGTTAATACTTTTCTCTTATCCCAACACAAAGATGTAGAGAACTTACTGGTAGTCTACCAAATAGGATCATTTTTGAGAACAAAACACTGCAGTCAGGGGCCAGAAAGTCCTTGGGAACTCTCTTTCTCCTCTCTTCAGAAACTGCTGAAAGATAACCTAGATTTCAGAGCCTTGATCTCTGTCAGGTGGTGTGACTTCTTATGGGTCCCAATAGAGTTATTTGAGTAAAATAGATCTTACTTTTGGAATATAAAAGTATTTTCTTTTTTTCCTGATACATGTATCACATTGAGTCTGATCAGACTGAGAAGAATATTAATCTTTGATTACTCATTGATCCTTGATTATTCAATATGCAGTTCTCTTGCGTGGTCTGTTCTTTCACTACTGTTAGTGGATGTACTCTCTCAGCCTGTCCTAGCAGACCTCAAGTCTTTTGTATCTTCCTGATAGTCACGGTAATTTAGTTTGCTTTGTTATGCCTGCTGCCCTAATTTAGCTTTCATGGTGTAGTTTACATCTCAACAGTTCCCTTTAATATTCAATAACTCAGTAGTCTTTGGGCCACAGTGCTAAACTGTACCAATACAATGCAAAACTAGTCAAAACTGAAGTATGTGATGAAATATTCTGAAGGTACTTCAGTAACACTGATGTCAGTGGTAGGAAAGTGAATCCATTCAAAATATCAAATGTCTACAGTTGTTAGTCTTCCTTGCATTTTGGGGGGGATTTGTTTTGGTAATTTTTTCCTTTTGCATTTTATGCTGGAAATTTCTTCATTGTTCAGTTTAGTCTGGTGTGTTGGTGCTTCATAGGGGAATACAGAAAACTGTATGAAACACTAAAAGGAGTTAACAGACTAAATGCTTTTCAGTTTTTCTGAAAAATATAAGTGAATTTTATCTAGATTAATTAATCTTTTGTTGAGTTTCGGCCTAATATAATCTTAATCCCTAGAGGCATTCAGCTCTTGAAACAGTCCTTTAAAATAATAACTGACAAACAAAAAAATAATTTTCAGGGTTACTGTATTTTTCTACCTAGTTAGTGTGATATAAATAGAAAGGGAACTATTAATGAAAGTGGAGATAGAGCTCTGCTATGTACCTTCAAAGTGATGTATAGTAGTTATGCCCCCCAAATTCCAGTATCAGTAAAGTGTATTCATGCACAGATTGTGACTCCTGTGCTTGTCTCTGATAATTTAGCCTCAATTGCATCAGGCAACAATAATGATTTTCTTCTTTTCTTTTCTTTTCTTTTCTTTTNCTCTTTCTCTTTCTCTTTCTCTTTCTCTTTCTCTTTCTCTTTCTCTTTCTCTTTCTCTTTCTCTTTCTCTTTCTCTTTCTCTTTCTCTTTCTCTTTCTCTTTCTCTTTCTCTTTCTCTTTCTCTTTCTCTTTCTCTTTCTCTTTCTCTTTCTCTTTCTCTTTCTCTTTCTCTTTCTCTTTCTCTTTCTCTTTCTCTTTCTCTTTCTCTTTCTCTTTCTCTTTCTCTTTCTCTTTCTCTTTCTCTTTCTCTTTCTCTTTCTCTTTCTCTTTCTCTTTCTCTTTCTCTTTCTCTTTCTCTTTCTCTTTCTCTTCTCTTTTCTTTCTGCTTGTTCCCTCTAAAGTGTTTGCTGTTCCCACAGGAATGCTTTTGCTTTACAAACTGAACAGTTATTTGATCGTTGACACTGCCACTGATTTGTGGAATAACAGGATGATTAAGTTTATCGGCAGAGTGCCTCATTTACTTACTGATAGGCAACAAACCCTTTGTCTCTTTTCTTTTTTATGATTTTTCATCTCTTCACTTCTATACTTCACTGAGCTCATATTAGCAATTGACCCGCAATGTGGAAATGCAGGCGTGTTCCACGATGGCTTTAGGCAAACAAAAGGATCATCAGTGTACACAAGAACAAATCAATTTTTCCATTCTCTGCAAGAATAAAATAGCCTTTTGAGGCATCTCAATTTGAGCTTTCCTGAAACCCACACAGCACAGCGTAATTGCTTGCAGAGACTTGTCCTAATTGGCAGCTTAAGGAAAGAGACCCAGACAGTCCTTACCACTTTCCACATGGGAAGTTCTCTAGAGACTGTTGAAACAATTAATAGGCATTTCTCTCTTTCTGCCTAAGATTCATGACTTGAAACAGCAGATGAAATTATAGCAAATCATACATTGAGGAATGTGTGAACTTTTCCCAAAGTGGATGACATCCTCTGGAAAAAGACAGCTTGGGAGGGAGAGGAGTGCACAGGGGGAGAAGAGGTTTTGTACATACTTTCCTGTAGTTCTCCCATTGTTTTATGTGTATGTGTGCATATATGCATCTGTAAAACATTATATCTGGGGTTTTACCCTGTGAAAGCTTTGGAACTGTATTTTTTACTGTTGTGTGATCAGAGTAATTGGTTCATTACAGATCCTGAAGGCTTACATGTCATTTATTCAGTAAGGAGGTTTATATTTTCTCTTTTTTTCATACTGAGTAATTTCAGTTTCTCCTACCATGTCTCTTACTCTCCCTGGGGTTAAAAGCAAAACATTCCCTAATTTGTTTCTTTCAAACTTTTGGGTTGGAATGGATGATGAAAATACTACATCCCAAGAAGTCTGTTGCAAACCTGAATGAATTCATGAAACAAGTGCTTGTGTTTTCCCTTGATAGCTGACTAAAAAAAAAATCTAAGGAAGTGTTTACTGAGGTTTTAGTATGGAGGTTTTTAAAATACAGCAAATAAACTAAGGATCATTTTAGATTCCCGCCAGTATGGAACAGACATAGATAAGCTTTTTTCTCAAAACAAACACCCCCGCTGATTCCTCATGTAGTCCATTTAGGAGGTGCTACATCTGTGATGTACTTCTGCAATGAGTGACAGCATCTGTCGGAATACTGTCTGCTAGCTTGAACTCTCACCTCAACCAGACAGACTCACTCCTTTCTCAAAATATTCTCACTGCTACCTTGAACTCTCATGCTGGCAGTCCCCCTGTAATCACAGCAGGTGTAACAGAGGCCTCTCATGGGAGAGATGTACAAAATATAGCATTTTTTTAAGCGCAAAGAGGTATTGCTCATTTCCCAGCTGCAGGTGAGAATGTGTTTAGCTGGCAGGTAAATGCGTATTTATTAAAACAGTAAGGTTAGAAATTCTTGTTTGTTGTTTTCACGGTATCCTTTATATTGAGTATCCCATTAAAATCAAGATATAGGAAAGAAATAATTTTTCAGAAAACACTTTCTGTTAAACTCACTGATCCTTAAGATATGTTTTAGGTTTTTTTGATGATCATCCTATACACTGGTTCTAGAGAAGAGACTGGAGAAGGGAGCATAGAATGAGATCAACCAAGGATCGTGCTACCATTTCTCTCACCTAAGAGCTGTTGACTTTGCTGCAGAAAATGACAGCACATTTATGCTTTAGACACTTTATTGTGCTCAGTGATGCTGAGAACCCCTTGTCCCACTTAACTGACTAGAAAGCTTATCATAGCCTTTATCACTTTGATCTACAGCAAAGTCCAGCCAACTGGCTTTTGCTATGCATAGTTTCTAGAGAGGAGGATTAATAAAACAATATACTTTAAATTCTGGTTTGTTTTCCTTTTTCCCAATTTCCCCTGAATTATATCACCTGGAATGAATTTACACTCCAGACACTGCAGCATTGCAGTTCTTGTCTATCTCCATATCTGCTGTTCTTATCATAAATATATATTCCAGGTTTGCAATTCAGGACATGTCTCTATTCCATAAACAGATACTTTTAAAGTGAGCACTTCAGCTGTGGTAAATAGAGGCCACATGTAGGGGTGAAGCATGGTGTGCTGACAGTGAATGTGCTTACCTTTTTCTAATACTTTGTTTCATCAAATTTGTTTTTACTCTGTCTGGTTATGGAGTAATGCTATTGCCATGTAATTGCTCTTTACAGTGTGATCTAACTGTTCGTTAAGGAAGGTTTGTCAAAACAGAAGGGTCATCTTGACTAGAAAATCCTAAGGCTTGTCATCCTAGTTTCTGAAATACTTGAAATATTTCAAAAGCAAACACTATCCAGAACTTGTCTTCACCTTTCAGGTACAATGGCAAGATAAGTGTCCATGCCATAGCACTGAAAGGAAGGAGACACTCTGCTTCGATAATTTCCTTTCAACTGTCAGTACAAGAGGCATGAATGTGAACTTTATGAAAATTCCAAAGAAGAGATCATGAACTGGGAAGGAATGTGGGCCTAGGAATGGCTTGTTTTGAGCTGGGTTTTGCTGAGAGAATCTGCATATCCTGCAGGTGTCCAAACATCTTAACTTTGGCAATACCCATCTATTTTAAAACCACAAGGTCACAGTTGCAGTCTTGTTTACATAGTTTGCAACTGCTGGAGATAACAGCAGAATGGAAAAGAAGGTAGTATAGCTAATCTTTCATCCCTTTATGTGCTGGGAACCCCAAGCTGTGCAGCATTGGATGGACCTTCTAGGCACAGTACACTGCACAAGTCCCTTGTTCACTGGCATGATAATTTGTAGAGCTCCTAGAGGATTTCTTAGGAGTAAACAACTCTATTCATCATTTCTACTGTCAAATAAAAAGGATGTTTACATGAGAGCATCCTGTTCGCTTTGATATGAAGACAAGGCCATGCCAGTGGTGTCATGACCAGCTGTCAAGTGGAAGATGCCTGCAGGCTTCTCTGGTAGAATCAGCCACTGAGTTTATCCTGCAGCCACATGATACATGCAGCCAGGCACAGCACAGGCCCACACTGCCCTCTGGTCAGCTCTTGAGGGAGGAATCTTTAACACCTCAACGTACAATAATATTCCAGTTAGGATCACTGCAGGTGCCAAAATCAGGCGTATAGTTGTCCTCAGTTTTCCTTCTGAACAAGTTAACAATCACAGGAGAAATGATAACAGTGTTTTCATGTTTGTAGACTGAATAATTCTTATGGTAACAACAAAGAAATACTCAGACCTCTTGAACTTGCTTTGTAATACATATTTTGTAATAGAAATGCTGTTGGTTTAGCAGTAAAAAAGCATCATTAGATGTTGCATACTAAATGCTGATGCAAAGTAAGTCGTCTGTAGACTTGGGCTGTAAAAATGTAACCAGGTGTGCTGGGAGTAAAGTCAATTCATCATTTAATTTCTCTGTCACCATAAAAAAAAAAATCAGTGCAGATTGCCAAATCAAGTGGTTGCCTCGCATCATAAATGCAATTATTTCCTCTGTTTTGCCCAAACGCTTCTGTTACCCCTTACTCTGTTCAGTCTCAGATGCTTCACTTTCGCTGATGGATTTCTGACTTTGTTCCCCCTCTCTGTCCCGTGTGTCTTTGCAGTGGTCAGTGTACATCCGTGCTGCTGTCCGCAAAGAGAAAGGATTGCCAATACTGGTGGAACTGCTCCGGATAGACAATGACCGGGTGGTATGTGCAGTTGCTACAGCTTTACGAAACATGGCCTTAGATGTCAGAAATAAAGAGTTGATAGGTATGTTCTTTCTAAACACTCTATATATTCTGTGGATTTGGGGATTTTTTTTTTTCCAGTTCGCAGCAGAATGAGCACAACGAAAATAATTCTCACATTTCTAGAGCAATTTCTTTAATTCTTTCTCTAGTGTGTCATATTCAGATTTTATGTGACAGCTTGCTAGTATGTATCAAGGAATTGTTAAATTAATTAAACATCATGCAATGTTGCTTGATCTCTCATGCTGTAATCTCTGTAAGAAAAGCAATGGCTTTGTTCTGCTTTAGCACTTGATTCCTAGGCTGGCTGTAGCACTTGCATCTTCCAGATCAAGGATCTAAGCAGAGCACCGACTCCTGATCCTCAGATTACCTATTGCAAGTAACTTTGGAGTCATAAAAGTCCTAAAAGGTCATAAAAATGTTAAGATGGTTACAGGAATTTACTGGGCAAATTAGTAGCTCCAGCAAGAGAACTGAGAGACTCTTTATTCACAAACAAATATGCAGCTAAGGAAAAAGACAGTAATTTATGTAAATCATTATTGCCCCTGAATTCTAATCATACAGTAAGCACACATCTTGGGAGTTTGGATATTTTTAATTTTGTTTAGGCTTTTGGTGGGTTATTTTTAGCTGAAATTCATCGAAACATTGTGGGTGGTTGAACTTCTATTTCCATGTTCTGTCCTTGAAAAAGAATAATTTCATTGTTTTTTTAACTTTTTCAACAATCATGACAAAATTATGTCTGTTTCTGTACTTTAAGAACATATTTTCTGTTAATTTTTGCTAACTGGTTGATTTGTTATCATTACAGCATACTTCTTCATGGCTTTTAATTACAGAATTCCACAAACAGATACTATGATCATAATATTTATTATTTGTATCCAGTGCTATCTTAGGGTTAACGCTTCATTACAGCAGTGCTCTGCAAGTTGTTTAAACAAGGCAATCACTCCTCTCACCTATTGTACTAATGTTCCCAAATTTCTGGATTTCATGTGGGAGCATAAGACTATATATGTGAAATTTAACTGTCTTAATCTGATGTGCCATTCAAAATACTGGGCAAATTATGGATAGTGAATTTGCACAACATCAACATTTTAATATTTTATTAAATTCTTGAAGAACATGTGATAAAAGCAAAAATGAGTTACGAAAAGGTGGGGAAAGTCTGTTGAAAAGAATACCCTAAGAAATTTATTTACATAGCCAGCTAGTAATAGCTGTACAGTGCTGCTCTGATTTATGTTATTTGTAGGGTTATTCTGAGGAATTGTACTTGATACTTGCAGTACTAGTTTGCTGAAGCTTAAAAACAGTCCAAACATACCTGCATGATAGGGGAGTTATGACTATAATTCTTGAGCCATTTCAACTGTGATCTTTTTATATTCATTTCTTTTGCTTTCATCATTGAATTTCAAAGAAGCAGTAATAGCGGTCATTACTGCTCTTGTTCTCGAGTGTATTTTAGCAAATAGGGCCTATCCTAGAGCTGATTTTTAGAAATGCTAAATATCAGGAGCGGTCAAGGATTTTGGTTGTAGGCCATGCATTTTTGTGATATTGCAGTTCCAGGTATTGCAGGATGCCATAGCTGTTGTTACAGAAAGGAAGACTCAAAAGGGGCTTGTGCTTTATCAGGGTAGTTCCTCAAGCATCCTTCTGCCTAGGCAGAATCGACATGCTATTTATCTCTCCTCTTCATGATTTTTTCTGTGCATCAGATTATTGTGGTGACAAAGTCTACCTCACAAGCTGGAATTTCCCCTGTAAGATAACCTTTTTTAAAGGAGAGTTTTCCACCTGCATATATAGTAAAGTTATATAGCTAGAACTGAGTTGGTTGGGGATTTTTTAATGCCTATATAAAGCTTTCTTTTCAGTGGTGCTGTCATTCCATTCCCAGTTGGCAATTTTTTACAGAAATATGCCAGAAAATGATATATTTAATTCTGCTGCTGCCAAGCAGCCCATAAATCAGTGTTGAGGCACCTGGAAAATATATCAGAAAGCTTGCTGAAATTGAGCCTCACCTGTAGTGAGCTACAAAACAAACAAAAAGAGCCTTTTCTCAAATGGCCAGGAGTTTCACACTAGACTTCATCGAGTTGACCAATCTTTTTTGTTTTTCACACAGATCTATCAACTGTGTTGTTATATTGCTAAAGGTTGGTGTGAGGCTTCTCCTATAATGTATCTGAGCCATCCCCATAGCAACATTTTTTTTATTTATAGTGAGGTCTTCTTCCTGGGTTTCATCTCAGGCATGCTTCATGTCTTTAAAAGTACCCTCTTTTTTCTTGTTCTTCATTGATTTTGCAACATGACATGTGTCCCTTGGACAAGACAGTGGACATACTCATCTTTCATCTTCCCAAAATTAAACTGCACTCAAACAAAAACATGGTAAACTTGGCCTCCTTAGTAGTGGTACAGGTAACGCAGCACCCAGTTTTCCCTCCTTGAACACACTGCCCAGGTGCATCCCTGGTCACAGGTTAGACCACATTCTTTTTCACTTGACTTTCAGGACTCTTGTCTGCATAAAATAGTACACACTCTTTGTTGCTTCCCAAGAGTGCACAGAAAGGAAAGATTTCTCTGCCTTTACTCTCTCCCAGCAGTGCCAGGGAAGGACCCACAACTGATATTGCCTGTTTTGTTTTCCTTGGTTTCAGCAGTCTAGGCTGCCCAGCACCTCTGTGTCCCTCTGGTACCCCAGCATTTTCCTGCTTCTATTCACAAGCTCAGCATTTTGGAAGGCGTCTTTTCCTTCCTTGAAGCAGGTTCTGTCTCTAATGGACTTCTCCAAGAGTCCATTAACTTCTCCTCCATCCCCACTAGATGCCACTGAGTTGACCAAATATCACTGTTATTTTCTTTTCACTGTCCACTTAGTTAGAAGAAAGTCACTTTTATCCCACAGGTCCTCTAAAAGCTATATTGATGACCTCTGTGCAGTTATGCCGTTCCCCTGTTCTTTCCTCCTTCTTCATCCTTCCCTTTCTCTTAGAAACAAAAAGGAGGAGGAAGGGAAAGTAGAAAAATAACCCCACCCTATTGTGTTCCGCAGGTGCCTCAGTTTGAGGATGTGACTTTACTCTCTTTCCCCTGGGAGTGTAGTTTTTAACTTGGGAATGACCTGCAGACCTATTGCTTCTGGCAGTGCCAATCAGGCCAGTGCCTCATGCCAGAGCTGTCCTGCTGCCTTCCCTACAGTGAGCATCCCTACAGACTTCCGTTTTCTAAAGCCACATTTTGTTGGAGTGGTATTAGAAATTGCTAACTTAATATTAGGAGTTCTTTTCTTTAAATACAGGAAACTTGGATTAGCTGAATGGAGCAGAAAAGCTTAAAAGTAAACCCATCTCCTGTAAACAGCATCTTTGCAGGATAAATTGTTTCCTTGCAGTCTGCCCCAGCAACCGTCAGTGGCTTTCAGATTCAAACACCTTCCACACAGTCCTCTGGACTTTTCAGGAACTTTCTGTGGGTTACCTGAGCCTGCACTGTAGACTTGTGTCCTACTTTAGATGAACTCTCTTTTCTTCTTTAGAAGTCTCACAGCCAGTACTGGTGCAGCAGCCTCCCTTCTTGCTATTCCCTCTACCCACTCTGCATGTGAGAAGGCTTTCCAAATCAAGATTCTCCATTCAGTTCTGGGAAACAAGCCGGCTTCATCTTTCTTTTTCTGAAAGACAGCATTTTCTTCTCTGATGCTGTCCACGACCTCTTTAACAAAAGTGATTATTAATTGTACAGTTAAGTGAAAACTGTGTTTCTTGTTATTCTCCCTACACAAGCAAGTACAGACTGTCCCGGTCTGTGGAACTTTTAAAGGATGACTCTCTATCCCCAAAATTTGCATTTTCCTTGTCTGTATGTCTGCACAGCACTTACCTTTTATTTTAAATGGCAATTATTGTGGCATTATAAAGTGCTATATGTAGTCTTTCAGAAGAGTTAAGCTGATTTTTCAATATGAGAAGTTTGTCACTATTCATGTACAGCAGAATATGTACAATATAGGAGTTGTCTTCTTGAAGTAAAATTTGGAGCTTGTATTAGTACTGCATGTCATGCTGTTTAGTGGTAAGTCTGCAGGGTACAGGCTTTGGAGAGAATGCAGAGCTGGATATATAATGTATTAAACTTCAATGCACGGTTTTGTGCTTCAGGTCTTTCTGCCAGTTTCATTGTCTCCTTCAGTGGTTTCTAATGCTATTCTGGTTTAGTGTTGATTAAGACATGTATTGTACTAGTAATTGAAAAGCACCATTCTTTCTCTTGACCTCATGACCTGTATTTTTGTGGTTAAGTAAAAGAGGGGTTTTTTTAGAGACTGGTAGTATTTTAATCACTCACTCTTGAGAAAAAGGGCACAGTTTCACCTAAAGGTTTTTGTTGACTTCTTGTACTGTGTGGAAAACAAGTTCTTATGTATATATCTCTGCTCTTAAAATCTGTAAAGAATCCAGGTGTCTGTTCAGGGCTCTAGATTCTAGTGAGTTTGATGGGATAAGTTGAAGTGTTATAAAACTTAGATGTCCTTTTTGTGGCTATTGCTGTAAAAGCTTGATTCAGATAAGTAAAGTTAGTAAGTGCAATTTCTTCTGCCTTCACAGAGTTTTTGATTGGGTCTGGAAACGGCCTGTCGCAGGGGTCATTTTTAAATATTTTTTCCTGAGTTGGGGACTACAAGGTGTGAGTAGTGAATTATCCTCTCTGCACTACTCCTCTGTCGGTAATGCAGTTATACGATACATACAAAATTCAAAGATGGCATATCAATTAAATTGTTACTTGATGTGTTCTAGAGACTGTCTAATCTTGCTAGGTGTCTGAAAGTTCATCTAATACAAGATACCTGTTTTAGACTTCCTTATAGGTGACTGAGAGAGACTCACAGAAAGTGACTTGTTTTATCTAGAATATGATAAAATGGATCTCACCTTGTATTACCATATCACCATTTTTTAGTAATGAAAAAATCTAAGGAGTGTGTAAATTGACAGGGTATGTCTTGTGATCTCATGAGCTGTGTGGGTCTTTTTGGGTGCCTGGTGTTTGTTTCAAAGTTTTAATGCTAAACTTTCTCAAGTTTGACTGAAAGATATATCAGGAGTTCACAACTCTAATGAATTGTTAGGTTTGAAGAATAATTCAGGTTAGAAGGAATCTCACAAGGTCACCTTTCCTAGCTTTGCACTCAAAGAAAGGTCAGGCATCTTATTTCAAAGTGTGATATCAACATTTGGAAAGATTGCTTTTCAGCTGTGAGGCTGAAAACACATCAGAAACAAGTATTTGCATTCTCACAGCAGACCATGGCTCTTCTGTGTATAAACAGCTACATGGGGTCTATCTTAGAATATGGGCACATTTTGTTTCAGGATTAATAATAAATCCAAGTGTAAAGAGTGTTCAGTTTTGTAGTTACAAGAACAGCAGCTAAGTCCTAGTAATATACATTGTTAGGGAATATGGGGATGTATTGGGAGATGACTAAATCAAATACGCAGCTTTCATCCCACTTAAGAGTGTCTACATGCAGCTTTCTCTCATTTTTAGCTGTGAGCATTTCTGAATTTCTATCTGCAAGGATCTGAGAGACACCGAATTTTTTCTGAATTTTTAATTGACTTATAAAGTATCTTCATCACTGAAATGTTTAATTGATGTAAAGTCGCAATGCAGAAGATGCCAGAAAGCACTAATCAGGAATTGCAGACGTTTGTTCAGAAGAAGGTAAAGACATAATACATACTGCAATTTGTTTAATTTGTGTCAGTTTTTATTGCACTTCATTTTTTGTGTTTGATAGCTGAACTGTGCAAAACAATGAACAGATATCTGAATGAGAAAAGGTTCATGAAGAAGTTGAGGAAGTTGATTTTACGAAATGTATTGTCATGCATTAATAACTGGTGCTCCTTACTGTATATCAGTGAAGAGAAAGATGTTAGTTGAGTTAGTAAATACATAACTAAACTTTGATGTTTTATAACTCCTGCATGGCAACATCTGGACTCCCTGGTTTCTGGTGTTGTACAAATACGTTAACTGAGATTTTAAACTGATAAATATTTAAATGTTAACTATTTTTTCCATTGCAATATAAAAGCCTTGTGTCAAGGAGAGGTTGACTTTTCATGTGCCTTAAGCCACTTGCACATTGCTTTTTGCTGTAGGTTCTCTCAAATAGATTTCTGACAAGCAGACTTGGTAGTTATAGAGGTTAGAAAAGGTTTTCAACCTCAGTCATTTCTTATTAAATAACGTGCTCACATGAAGAGATTTAGGAGGAAAACCAGCATTGGTAAAACAGAAATTCTTATTTTTAGTATCAAAGTCAAGAGCAAGCGTTTTCAAAACTATATTAACCCTTCTCCATCTGAACTTCCCTGTTGCCTAGGTATGCCTGTCTGGATTTGAAGGGTTTTTTCTCTTTCATGAGCCATTTGAAAAAAATGATGTTTCAAGTTGTCATGTAGTTTTCTGAAGAGTAGAGAGAAAACGGCAACTTTAGGTGTTCATCCCATTTATTTCTATCATCTAAAGCATCTGATCTTACAGTGTAGTGGGTCCTGTGTGAGAATCTAGAGAAGTAGCCAGAGACACAATGGCCAACTTCTGTGTGACTGAAGATAGGGAAGTAGTATCCCATCAGAAGTTGTTCTGCTAATAAAGACTAAGTACTGTCCTGCACCCCTTTAATTAGGTTAGTAGACTTTGCAAGGGCAATTAGTGAAAAAGCAGTACAATTTTTCACTGTCACCCAAATCAGCAGAAATAACTGCATGCAGGCTCAAATCTAGGATAATGAAGGATAACTGTTTTCACAGATCTGTTTTTCCTTGTAATACAAAGTCAAAGAATCATCCAGCATTTCATCTCTATCATAGTAAGATCAAGATGTTTCCCAAATACTGACGACAACCCAGCCATAGGTCAGCTATTCCTTGCAGTAGAATAAACTGTGGGGAAATGCCTGTATTTCTATTTTAAAATGCCAATTTCAAGAGAATCATCTTCAGTATTGCACCATGGAAGCTTATCTAGATGATGGTGGTCATTTTAAATGATGCCATATAATGCTTTAAGGTTTATAAACCTTGAAGTCTTTATTATAGGTTTTATCAGTTTGTATTCACATTCAGTATTACTTAATCTTAAATCTTGAGTACAAGTCATAAAAGTTGCAAAATCTGGTGGAGGTGACCCAGGAAAGCCTAGATTCTGTGTGACTGCCAAAAACACCACCACCAAAAAACAAAAGCCAGTCAAGGGATGTGCTTTCTGAATTCACTGATGTGCATTTCATATGTAAGAAAATGCCCTGACCTGCACCTTACATTTTGTTTGAGATAAACAATTTCTGTTTGATTCTATTCTCCTGAACAAGGTAGCAAGCAATTAAACGGTAACTGTGTCTGCTTTTCTCACTCAGAAGATTGACATTTCAAATGATTTAATATTAATTTTCATCTCTGTTTCTCCCTATGTTCACGCTGAGAAGTGCTACTTATCTTTTGAAAATTTGGACTTCTGATCTAAAAAGTGCATATAATTTAGTCACATATTCCATAAAATATACAAAGGTAGAAATGCAAATCTCAGAAACTGCCAAAGTAATTTTAAAAGTACTTTTAAATCCATGAGAATGGCAAAGCAGTTTTGAAAATCCAAGTTTAGTGACAGCCTTATAGTAACAGATAAGTGTATCAAAACATGTTTCCAGCCTGCTCTGTATCAACTTCAATTCATGGAACAGCAAGCTGGTTTTGTTCTCTGTAAGATTCAAAATAGAGTTTTCCCCTGAAATACGTATCAACTTAAGTGATTTTCAAATGACGGAAATGACATATATGACATTTTTTACTAAAAGCACTTTTCTTTGAAGGAACTCAAACTGCTATTCATGACACATGCCAGTGCAAGAGAGTAGAACATGACAAGTGAAATAGCATTTGATAAAGGAAGGTAATGTCCCTTTCTTCTCACATGTGAAGAGCCTGACAGTGGGTTGGGGGGCATTGTAGTTTCAACCAATAAGAAAAAAAAGGATGACTGTGTACTGATTAAATTCAAACTACTTGTAGATTGCTTTTCATTTTAACAGTAATTTTCTCTGTGCATCTACATCCTTGCACTCTCTAAATTAGTGCAGTTGTTTCTGCAAAATCTCATTCAATCCTGGTTCCTGAGATAGATATTGACAGGTGAAATGGGCAGTCTACCATGTCCATCTCACCACATGGCTTGTGAGAGATACTTCCACTTCTATTTTAGTGTCCCCAAAGTTGTCTTCTGCATGTTTCAGAGTGCTTAAAAAGGAAGAATGTTAGGACAAAACCCAAACAACATTCACAAAGGTGACACTGGTAGAAAATTCCAATTGCAGGGACCTGAAAGATTTCTATGCCCCTGCACAGGAGGACTAACTTGTAGGCTAGCACAGGAGTAAAATACATATGAATATGCAACACAGATGTGTGTCATCAACTATTAGATAAAATTTTTTTAGCACAGAATGTCTCATTTTCACAGGATAAAATTACTACTGTCATGGTTTAGGAATGGTATTCCTTAATTTAGTGCTCCCACTAAAGTGAAAAACCACTAGCTGCTGTCCTCTTCCCACACTCTCTGGAGGGAGAGACAAACAGCAGATGTACCAAGTTAAGTTAAGAACAATTTACTGGAAACCGCAATGAGATAAGAAAACAGACAGTAACAGCAACAAAGTTGAAAACAAAAAGATACGAAGTTGATACAAAAAGAGGGTGTCTTACAGGCAAAAATTGCTCAGGACCAGGACAGTGAACAAAACAGTGGACAGGCTGTCCCCACTCACACTTTTCCCTCCAGCCCGAGACAGTGAAAAACAATGGCATACAAACACTCCAGTTGGGACAAGGTTATCCCACTGCTCTGTTCACTGCTGGTTCCCCTGGAAAAGGAATGGCCCCCTTCCGGGAAGCAAGAGAAAGTTCCTTTCCCCCTCGGTCTGGCCATGACATACTATTGTATGGATAAGCACAGTGTCTCAGCCACACCCATATGGCTCCAGGCTCCGCCCCATCACAGCTGCTGCAAAAAATTAACCCTGTCCTTGGCTGAAACTAGGACAATGACAAAGGTAGAAGATACCAGAGAGTCATGTTCAAAGAATGCAAGATTAGGAAACATTATGGATGTCTGGATTCTTAAAACTGGCTTTTAAACTAAATCTCAATGTTAAACTGAATTTAGTTTTTCTTTCCGTTCCTTGTTGGGATTTAGCAGTTGCCCAGTATATGCACAAGGTGGTGGTATTTCTTTCTGGGTTAAATGCACTCTGTGCCAAACTACATGTGTACATGTGTTAATTTAGTCTTTGACAGATATAAAAAAGTCAATCATGTGCTTGTTGGTTTCTGCATGCCATCTTCCATGGCTTCTGTTTTCTTAATGTATAATTGTACTTCATTAATTACTCTGACATAGGATTTCTGTACTTGTAAGAACCAAGTCATACCCTAGTTTTTCCATTTATTATGAGTTTCAGTGCTAAAGGCTCTTGTTTCAAATAACATTAATAAAATTTCAAATACCCTTTTGATTACAGAAAGCAGAATAATGATCTTTTGCTGTAGCCTTTGCAAATGAATTCTTGTGTTTACTGATGAATGTTACACCTTTATGTGCATGTCATATCTCTAAAAAGGCACTCTCTGGGACAGCCTGGAAACACTGTCACTATGTGTTAGGTTTCTGGTCATTTCTGGGCTCTTATTTTTGTTATTGGTAAAATAGGTCTCAGAAAAAAATCAGCTTGCACCCCTACTTAAGAAGCAGTATGTTAAAAAAATCAAATTCTGCTACTTCATGCTTATAACTGCTGGGATTGAACAACAGCAGTTTTGTAATACACAGTAACAAAATATTAAAAGGGTAGCAAATTCTCATAATCTGAGATAAGTGAGGAAATAATCAATTTGCTGAGGGGGCCTTATTATCATAATTCCATAAGGTAACACTGTGATTCTGCTACTCAATATCTCTATGAGCTCAATTAAACAAAAATAAAGAAATATAGTTTTTCTTCGAATGAAAGCCTAGAGAACCCTTAGAATCAGCTTCAAAGCTCCATTGATCTCTCCATGGCATCTCTATAACATTACTTGAAATCTGGTATTGCTGATACTATCTTCAGTGTTATTATGTTTTTCATTTTGCTTTTGCTTCCTCTTGTGGCTGTGTTATGCAAAAGATTGTGTGAACGTGAAAACGATTCAATGACTACCCCCTAGAGTTAGCAATTTTATATGTGTATAATGTATGGTACTTTATAATGATAGATTGAACTTAAGGAATTTATCTAAGAAAGCATTTATATGCATTACTGCTTAAATGCATGCTTTTTGTTTAGATATGTAACATGAGTAGTGCAAATTGAAAGATCAGGTTAAGACAAAAGAAAAGAGTATATTGTTAATACTTACAATTGAAGGCCTTTTTTTTAAAAAAAAAAAGGAGAACTAGATAATTGAATATTTTAGATATGATCCCTCCTACACTTGAGAGTGAAGATTTTAAGCAAATGTAATCAGAGAAACATCTTTTAAGAGATAGTTTTGAGAATTTTCAGTAGATAGTCAAGCCCTACCTTATAAAAAGAAACAAATAAAACCTACTTTGTTGCTGGTGGTTTATATGTTGCCCTGAGTTTTGCAGTTCAGGATGTTTTCATTCTTTTGTAACTAGTTCTCAGACATTCTCTGTAAATGTAACCATGTTATTGTAACGATATCTTATAATTTACATTCCTTTCTCCTGGGCACAGAAGTTTGATGGACATTTCCTTTGACCAGTGTGATTGAGGGGAGGCTCATTGTCTCCTCCAATCCACAGTGGTTTATAAGATACATATAAAATAAAGATGGGCAGGGGTCTGCCCGCAGTTTGTTCCTTGCTCTCAACAGGTGTCTGTCTCCTTCTTTTGTGTCGTTATTGCGACAGTTTATAAACCCTGATCCATGTGCAGGGAGGTAATCAACAATGAAATTCAAAGTTGCTTATCTTTGTGGGCAGTCTTAGCTAGCAAGTAATTGCTAACAGGCTGGGTTAGATATGCTGTGAAAGTCATTTGTGCACTGGATGATCTTGTGCCAGTTTACCGTCCATGTCAGTGTAGAAAAATGAGTTAACTGGGTAACTTAAGAAAATACACTTAAAAAAATAAAGGAACTTTCTTTCCCTACACATCCTTCCTTTGTAGGAAGGCTTCAGTCTGTCAGTGCAATAAGGACAGAATTTGGTATTAATCTATTTGACTTGGAAGGTACCTCCAGAGGTCAAGCTGGTCCAATAAGAGAAAGTTGCTTAGGACTTAGTCCAGCTGATGAGATGGAGATTCCTCAACCTCCCTTGGCAACCTGTTCTGTTGTTTGACCACCATCATAGTAAAATTTGTGTTGCTTTTATCAGTTGAAGTTTCCTATTTTCCACCATGTCTTTTGCTTCTTTTTCTTAGACTGTGGAACTCTCAGATGATCCTGATCCCATGTTCTCTACACCATTCCATTAAGTAGTTGTAAACTGTAAGATCTCGCCATGACAGTTCTTCTATGCCATATGTTCCAGTCCCCCAGTTGTGTTTGTGGTGCTCCACTGAACTTGTTCCAATATTGCAATGCCTTTTTGTACTGGGCAGAAAAACTGGATGTGGTACTCTAAATGTAGTCTAGATGCAGAACCATTTGAGTCTAGAGGAAGAATCATTTCTATGGTGGGTTGGCTAAACTGCATCTAATACAGCCCAGGATGTCATTGGCCTTCCAGGATGTGTCTTGTAGGTGCTTCAAGGCACATTCTGGACTCACACTCAGCTTGTCTAACAGCGCTTCTAAGTTTTAGAGTTTTTTTATAAACCTGCTTTCCAATTACTTGATACCCAGCTGTGTGCCGGTACAGGGGCTTATTTGATCTTCAGTGCATTTGCCTTTGTTGAAGTTTGAGTTTCCTGTTCATATGTCCATCTGAATAGCAGTCCTGCCCACCAGTATGTTGACTACTCCTCCTAATATCACATTGTCCACAGTCTTTCTGAGAATTCTTTCTCTCCTATCATTCTGGCTGTTAATGAAGATACGAAACAGTATTGCCCACAGAACCACCACCTGTGGGGTCTTCACAAGTAACCATCCGTCGGTTGGATTTCATACTGGCAATGATGCCCTTTTGTCCAGGTGGTTTTCTGTCTACCACACCATCTGGTCAAAATCTCAGTGACGACACTCTATGGAGTAAGAAGCGGGTAAACCGACATGTTTGTTATTTCAAGCAATGTAGAGTAAACTCTGTCATTCTTGAATTAGAAGTGGTTGAACACAATTTAAACATCTTTAACTCCAGTGACTTCATTGCATATGCTTCAGGACAAGTTTCACCAAATTTTAAAACACAATTTCAGCGTGGCAGTATATAAGCATCGGCGTGAAATCATCTTATTGTAGAATCAAGACCCTAATAGGATAATTGTAACTAAATTCATTTAAACACAGAAATTTGCTTTATTTACCAGAGGGAATTATAATACTAGCTAAATATGTTGCATTTTTAATCAGGCACTGTACTTGCAGATTTTAACAAGGAAATACTGTGGAATGTTGTAGAATACGCTGAGTTTGAAGGGACCTGAAGGATCACCAAAGTCCAACTTCTCGCCCTGCACAGGACCATCCCCAAAAGTCACACCATGTGCCTGAGGGCATTGTCCACACACTTCTTGAACTCTGTCAGGCTTGGTGCTGTGACCACTTTCCTGGGGAGCCTGTTCCAGTGCCCAACCACTCTCTGGGTGAAGAACCTTTTCCTGACATTTAACTTGTCTTTGGAATTGATTACTTTCAAGTCAGTGGAAATAAATGTAGTTTCTCTAGTGTTCAACAGTGATGCTTAGTATTAAACTAATCATATGTAGACTAATAGATTCTGATCTGATACATAATTCAATTACAGAGCAGTAACATGAATTTTAAATTATTGCAGACGTGGAAAAAAATGGTTGCAAGAAATGTAATCAAAATTCTTACGTACAAAGGCATTTTTTATTTGCTCCTTTATAATAACTTACTTCAGCTTCACCTCTGAATATCATCTGCAAAATTATCCCTGTATTGAATTGATGTAGAGTGTCTTTAACCTAATCTTTATATATATACCAATATATACACACTATATATACACGCATGTGTGTGTTTAGATGTAAGTTTTAATCCGGCCTTTTATCTGCACCAAAGAGGGAGAGAAGCTGTGTTGAGGAGTACACGTGCATATAGAAAATTACTCCCTTAATGTAAAAAACACACTGTAGTGTGGCATACAATTGCAACAACTGGAAGAAAATCTTACTGCTGTCAGCTTAATCTTGTTTTCATGGAACCTAGAAGGAATTTTTCCATCAAGTTCTTGAGAAGCAGGAATCAGCTCAGAGTAACAAAGCAGCTTTATAAAGATGGAGTGAGTAGGCTGCATAGGTAATAATCACCATAACAATGCCAAACAATGGTGACATCTACTTTCAATCAATTAATTAAGTAGAAGAACAGGAAGAGTGAAAGCACTAGTGATTCTTACCATGTTAATAACATCTGGGTAAAATTCTTAGGTGCCTGATGGTAAATTGAGAACTTAATTTTTGTTTTCAGTCATGACATAGTCTTTGAACTGACTGTGTTAAAGGACTAATAGTTTATCATGAGAAACAGAGTTCAGTGCCGATTAATTCACTTTGGTCCTTTGAAAATGTTTCATTTGCCCTATAAAGTATATTTAATAGAAATATATATATATGTTAAATATATAACAGTTCATTTTTTTAATAGTGGAATTTCTATTTTCACTTTTAAAATTATAGGTTCTCAGCTGATTGAGTTAGCATATTTAGGAAACTGCAGCTCCCTAACCTAAGACATGGTAATTCACTGTGAGGCAGGAGGCAGCGACACAAGATACTCCTCCTTCTAGGTTTTATCCAGCCTCTCATTAACACGTCACATCTACATTGAGTCAGCACTCCCTGACTTACTGGTCAAAATGAGCTGGGGGAGCAAAAAAATTACTGTTTCCTTTTACTAACAAACTTCTCTTAAACAGAGCGAGCTCTAATGAGTCACATGAGCAGCTGAGCTGAGAGGTGCAATACTCTGGCTTGCCCCAGTAGTGCTTGTGAGGCTGAGAATGTGGTCATTACCTGTTGAATTTTCACACTTGCATACACCCTGAAAGTTGTTTGATTTTGTTAAAATCCAGCCATCATGAATCCTACCTTACTATTATTGCACCACTCTAAACTGTTGCTGTGCTACAAACCTTCACTCTCCCTTCTTCCCTTCCTCCAAAAAAAACCCAAACCAACAAACCAAACCAACTAGTTTTGGCAATTCATTCATGTCTTACTAGAAAATTAGAAAAATAAAACAGATAAGCTGCTTTCCTCAGTCAGACAAAAGCAGGCTGCTTTGGAATATGATGATTTCAGATAGGCTGTCAAGCTGGCATGTATAATTTCCATATATTGGTATTAAATCTTCAGCAGCTAAAGGTGTTATCCTCTGCTGTACAGTACTCTACCACAATGTCTAAATCAAGCCCCAAAGAAAAGGGCATGTCTCCTTCTCTCTTGTGACCCACTAACAATCTGAGATTCCAAGTACATCACAAGCAAAACCTTTGAGACAGGGTTTCTGAGGATGGATTTTTGTGCATTATCCACTGTAGTTAAATCCATTCTTCTGCCTTGGGATTGAATATGTATATGCCTTATACTGAAGAGCTCAGCCTCTTCCTAGGGAGACTGAAATTCATCTCATTCACTTGTCGCACTGTTTAAGCATCTTTCATTCACTAGGACTTTTCTGATAAGCTATGCTCAGCTTACAGAAACTTCAAAGCTGAGGCAAAGTTATTAAAAAAGAGAGAGAAAATAGAACTGCACCTTTAGTTCAGTCTTCAAACAATACAAAAATTGATTAGGAGTCAGAGATTAGCTTCATTGTGATCCTTCCCACATTCTTATGAAAATTAAACGTTGTCTCTTTCCTTCCCCATTTTATTCTAAAATCTACTTAAAACTTAAGAGATCAGTAACTATTAGTCTGGCAGTATTAATAAGAAGCTGCAATTTGGAGCCATGTGTCTAGAGATCAGTTGTAGAGTTGCCACCAAAGTAAACAAAGTAAGAGAATTAAATTATTTACAAAGCAAACACTATAAAATCACATCTTGGAGCTGGAAGAGTTAATTTGCTCCCTGGGTTTGTTCAGTCACTCCTGAGGAGAAAAGACATTAAGTCTTAGGTGGCTTCTTGAGTTGGACATGGGCCTATCTTGCCTTGGTTTCTGTAACTGGGAATGAATAATTGTGTGTGTCTGTCAGGGACAATTAGTGTGTAGAAAATGTCTAGACATCACCTGCTGAAAGGAACTCTAAGAACCACGTCATTATTGCAAAACTGATGAAAGTACTTTCAGAAGCAGTGGTACTAATTTGAAAGTTAGGATGGCATGAGCTTTCTTACCAGTCCTGGGCACAGCCTAGATTAGATTGCAGCAGGAACCCAGCAGAAAGCACCCAAGGAGAGCTGTTCACACACTAATCTTTCTGGGAAGAGCAATGCTTTTGAGTATTGGCCAATCAGTGTGTGCATAACTCTTGCAGGACAGCTGAGTCAGAGGAAGGACTTGGCCATCTGGCCATGGCAGCAGATGGCCCAGAAGCTGGAACTGCCAAGTCACCTGAAGGCTGTGAGCAAAGAGAAAGAATATTGCGTGGGTTATGAAGAGGAGTGGAGGCAGAGATGATGTCTCAGCTTTGTGCTTCTCCTAGTTCGGAAAGAAAGGGAGCAGAAAACTTTGAGAGTAAGAAAAGAAGGATGATGGTCAAAAGTACTGGAAGAATTGTGCAATTAGAAAATGTAAGGAAAACGTTCAGAGACCTGGATCTGGTTACTCAGATTGTGAATCTGCCATTTCTCATCTTAGTTTTTTTCTTGGACCTCTTTTTTTCCCGTTTTCCGAATACCAGAAAGTTAAGCAGTTCATTCCTTTGGCAAAGTCATATTATCTTATCTTCCAAGATATATTGCCTTCATTCACAAACATAAAGGGTACTTCATCTAAGGAGTATATTTACAGGGCCCCTGAACCACAGAGACCCCAAGCAAAAGTCTCAAATCATTATGATCCTGAAGAAGATTCAGAGTATTATCAAAGGCAGCTATCATATTTTGATTGCAGGAGTTTTGAAAATAATCTGTGTGTTCAGGTTCCTGCCAGCCATCATTCTGAGCCCTCTAAACCAATGCATTTGCAGAATCATCTGAAATTCACCAGTTATTCTAAGGGGAAAGTAACTGATGATAAATCCATTGATAGACGTGTTGGTGAATAAAGTTATGAGCCAATTGCTCAAGTTACAGCTCCACCTCCTACTCCATCAAAATACAGTGTACACAACCTCAGTCAATTAATAGTCCTGTTCTGTCTCTCCCAGCACATCACAAGCCTGCACTTTCTGAAGTTAACTCTGACCCTCCTCCACCTCAGAATAAGTCAGCAATTTTCAGATCCTCTAGAGAGGACACTGTGTGGTTCACTTTTCATCCTCAGAAAAACTTCCCTGACAAAGGCCCTGTTAAAGGAACTAACAGATTCAGAAAACACTCATTCCTTCTTAAAACTGCTTTACAATAAAACCTTACCCTAGTGCTGCAAGGCCCTTTCAGCACAAGTTTGGAAGTCCTAAACCCAAACACAGTCTCTTGACAAATGAAGCTCAACATAAATCGTAGTTGCCATCAAAATCTCCCAATTTTTGTCAGCCAGTTTCAAAAGCACACAGCTCATTGCAGCCTCCCAAGTTCGACAGTGGATGCAATACCTTCAGTGTACAAGTTCAACAAGTGTAAATATCAACCAAATAATGTTAATGCTGTTGCTAAAGCCATTCCTATAAGCCCTTCAGCACACAAGGATGACAAGGAAGACCACAGACACACAGTTGCAGCCACAGCAAGAGGTGTATTTAACAGATATGGTGGTGTATTGTTGAGCTCCATAGGGTCTGGGGTTACTATGTTTATACCATATATTCTAGATGGAATAGAGCAAGAAATCTATTTCAAAGTCTGCAGAGACAACAGTATACTCCCACCTTTGGACAAAGAGAAAGGCAAAATGCTTTTTAGCCCCTCAGTAATGTCAGGGCCTCATGTACTAAGGTTCCTGAAGTCAACGGAGCTGTGCCTGATACACTGTGACCCCAAAAACTGTCAGAACAAGTCCTTTCCTGGGCATGCAGACTATCTTGTTGGAGCAAACTCTTTCTTAGTCGTAACTGGCCATTTATATATATTAAGTTAGCTGAATGAATAAACAGTGGGAAATTGAGATGTATGTCTCATATAAACTGAACCACTCTACTTCAGGGCCAACCAGAGCAGCTTGCAAGCATAAATTCAGAAACAATAAAAATTTACCATCTAAACCATTTCTTTAAAACCTTACAATTTTGGACGCTGGACTTTGTTCCAGTTCTTCAAGTAGATCACATAAAAACCTCATTCTGAACATGCAATGGGGCCATATGTTAAGGCACTCTGCTTTTTCTGCCTTGTCTTGCGGACCTGCAGCCTCCGGTAAAAGTCTGCACTGATACATGTCATTCATGAAGACAGTAAGAATGGTGCCACTGCAGTACAGTGCCGTAAAGAACACAGCATTGCACCTTATTTGCAGGTTGAAAAGGTATAGTTAGAGTAGTTAAATACGTTATCGAAGCTGAGATAGCAGTCCGTTTTGGTCTGCCTAACTACTCTTGCTGCTTTCATTCTGGCTGGTCCATATCTTTCCTGAAGTCCAGCATTCAGACTAGTTGTGATATTTCTCCATAAGCTTTGCACAGAGGAACATAATATGTGTGTTCTGCCAGGAACAGTTGTTACTACACTTCTGAATAGCTGTCTTTGTCACAGCAACCCATGTTGTAACACACGCCTATCTTGTGATCTTCTCAGGCTTCCCAATCCTTTCCTGCAGAATTGCTACTCAGTAAGTTATTCTTCATTCTGTATGTCTGCAGATAATCATCTGCTGCCTCTGTATAATAATGTCTGTTTAACTTTAATGAATTCTATCTTCCAAAATCAAGATAACTGAATTCTAAACCAGTCCTCAAACATTTTTCAGCTTCTGTCCTTGTCTCTATCCATACAACTGACTGTGACACAGGATGGATATAGATCCAGGATAAAAGATTGTCTACAGAACTTAATTCATACGTTTTCTACATAATTACTTTGATAAATGCTTATATTTCAATGATGAACCATTATTACATGTTCTGAGTAGCACCATCGAAGCATTTTTTCATCTTGTATGTGCCAGTTCCATCTTAGTTTCCATTCCTGTTCTGTAATACATATTTTCTCCTCTGTATTAGTTACTCTCTCCATTTGCATACTCTTGCTGCCTTCATGTCCCAGAATATATTCGTGTATAGAAAGAATACAACCCATCTTCGTCTTTATGTAGGTAAAGTTCTGGTTAAAATTTGTACTGGGAGAAGAGACTAAACACATGTGATACATGAAGAGACACATTCATTGTATTTAAATGTTTCTTCCAATATGGATAATAGCCTTTTTGACAGGAAAGCAACAAAGAGACTGTATGTGGCATCTAGTGTATTATGTCAACTATATGAAAAATAATACATGTATTTTTTTAACAGTTTTCTGTTGATCTGCAGTTGTCTTGCAATTTTTTTCATTGCTTTGGGTTTGCATTTTTTCTGGGTGGGGAGGCTAGACTAGGCAAACTCCAGATGTCTTTTCCAACCTCAGTTACTCTGGTTCTACATGTAATTACAAAATTTACTTGATATTTATATAAAATATTTTTCATGTGTATCTATCTAAAGTCAAATACTTCTATGAATTATAAGGACAGCATTATCAAACTCAGTCTCTGAAAGGAAAAATAATTCCAGAACAAAGAGAACTTGAACATAAATGACAGATTTATCACCTGTAATTTGCTGTCAGAAGAGTATTTCATAGCTCAGAGGTAGGCCAGCTTCCAATATATTCTTCAGGATATTTACTTTTAATGTTTGAAATAAATATGTACTAAGCATATATTTCAGACATTTTCAAAGATAAGAATATGCATGTCAATACATCTGGAAGCTAAGAGCTATCCAATAGAATACCACGTAATTGGTAAGAGAGTGCTTTATATTAATGATCTTTTAAGAATCTTTCCAGTATGGCTTGTCTGCTATAATTTTCATACAACATGACTGCAAATGTGTTTTGTATTGCTGTTTATGTTAGATAAGGAGCCCGTGTTTAAAGGACCGCATGGCTGCACAATATTGCTCTTAACTGTATCTCACTCAAAAGCTGGTATGCCAATACTAATATTCTCTTTTCCTCATGTTTTTCACAAAAGTTTCGGATATTTGAGTGGATTTTTCTTTTTTAGGAGTAGCACTATGATGTTTAAGATCCATTTAGTTTAGTGGTGCCATTTAAACAGAGTATTTAGCATAATTGTTGAAGGGAAGACCACTGCCACTTGCTAGTGCATTGCATCATATCCATCTCTGTCCTCCATCTGCTTTACACTGGATTTGATTCATAGGCAGGAATTTTAATGGGGTGTTTCTACTAAGTCAAGCTGGGAACCAGCTTGAGCTGCAGGAAAACCAGGCCTAACAGGAGTAAAATCTTTAATTTTCTCACATAGTGAAGGCTAATGTTTGCTCGAGACAGTGATAAATGAAGCCTTACCTTATTGCTCCTATTCAGCTTTATGAGAGAAAGATCCTGCCAAAAAACTGTGGTTTCTTTTTTGACAATTATAAATACTTTCTGTGGCAGTTTATTCCCTACTTTTACCAGGTTATTTGGTTTTGGGTTTCGTTACAGACTCTGAATCTGTGTTTGTGATAATGGGGTCAGGGATTAGAGTTTCAGATTGGGGTAGAAGGTGGGGGGAGTGGTAGGAGCTAGGAGTCAGGCTTAGGGTTAATGGTCAGAGTTAGTGGAAAGGCTTAACAAACATGGTCTAACACCTGAATCCCACTTACAGGCACAAAATCAACTTTTCCTTGCTGGCCCAGCTCTTTCACACCCTTCGTATAAGATTCACATGCCAGCCTCCAGGTCCTGCCTGTTCAAGTGCTGAAGCATGAGGATGTCCTGGGGGTCCAGCTGAAGCATCCTGTCCGCCTGGACTCCTGGCCACCTCCAACTTCCCAGGCACAGGCACACCAGTTCAGTAGAGGGCCTCAGAGATAATTATGGGGCTGGAACATCTCTCCTGTGAGGAGAGGCTGAGGGAGCAGGGACTGTTCAGCCTAGAGGAGAGGAGGCTCAGTGGGATCTTAGCCATAAGCTTAGGTGCCTGATGGGAGAGTGTAAAGAGGACAGAGTCAGACTCTTCTTTGTGATGCCCAGTGTCAGGACAAGTGTTCATGGACACAAATTGTAATAAAGGAAATTCCATCTGAATATAAGAAAACACCAAGCTGGACCTATTTTGAGCAGAGAGGTTGAACTAGATGATTTCTAGAGGATCCTGGCAACCTCACATATTCTAAGATGTATAAGGAAATTATTTGCATAAATTTTTATTTCATTTTTGCTATGAGAAGTATCAAGGTCCATGTTCAAGCATGACTAAGCTCATTCATTCATAGTTGCATTTCAGTTTTACACACTTAGTCCTTTGAGGAACATGAGCAGAGATGGGCTAATTTTTCTAACATAAGAAATTTAGTCTTTTAATTAATCAGTGAATGACCCTGTTAGTTTATAGCTGTTCTTGCATTTTATTCAGCATACAGGCTCTAAATTTTCTTTTCTTCTGAAAATCCTGAGAACTCCTCTGCAACCCTAAGAAAGATTAAAAAAAGCTCCAAGTTTACAGATTTTGCAGCATAAGCTCTGTATACAAAAAGAATGTGCAATGGTGGTGTTCAGAGTTCACCTGCTGTTTGGTGGATCTAATGTGCAACATGAGAAAACTAAATTGTCTTGCTCCTTACTCCTTTCAGGAGAAAAGTTGATGGATCTCAGATTGTGTGCTACTCAGGGTGCTCTTAAAATGATATGTTTTATACATTATTTGGATTTCATAACTCAAGGTTATTTTAGCAAATCATCAGTGGTAATTTTAATTAGAGGAAAATGCTCCTATTAGCATGAGAATATGCAAAGTCATATATTTCTGTATAAAGTTCTCCAAGGTGACACTGGCAACAAAGGTTGCTCTCACAAAGGGAGCATGACATTCTGCAGATTTATTCTCTTCAGAGGTGCAGTCTATCAAGAAATATTTTACGTTTGGAAATATTGTCCTCTGAATGCTGTGGTTAGGAGGTCAGCACTGTATCTGACCTCTTACCTGTTTTGTTTAGCTGAGAGCATTTCTTTTTCAGCCTTGTTTTTCTGTTGTTATGTCAAATCTTTCCCAGCACTCCAAGCCTCATCTGCCATCCCTCCCCTGCAATGGAGAGTGTAGTTTATATTCTGCCATGTCTCAGGGAAGTAGCAAGGCTGCTGAGTACATGTAAAATTGTCACTGACTCTTCCCTAGTCTTTCAGAGCACTTTGATCATTTAAAATAAGGCACTGGAGCCCAGGAGCCAGCTGCTCTTTGACAGATTTGTCTTTTCCACAGATCTGGAGAGGGGAGAAGACTTTTGGAATATTTGCACAATTCTATCCCCTCACTTTGGAAGTAGTAGAGGTCAGCCAATGTTGCAGAGGTCTGAAAGAGGGGAACTTGAAGGATCTAAGAGGTTATGGGCTTTGCCTTAAGCAGGTCTCCTTTGTCCAGCCTATCTCCAAGAAGGAGATGAAGTCCAGCATAAGAAGTCTAACATATGGACTCTGTGACTCTTGCCATGTGGTCAATTGCATCCCCATGGAGGTAAGAGAAGGCAATTGAGTGAGTGCACAGCCCTGAGAATCCTCCTGCCACATATTACTGAGATGTAGGTGAGCAGCTATGACTCAAGTTAAAAACGCAGCAGTTTAACGACACTGATCAACCTCAAATGGATGTCTGGAGGCAAGGTTTCTTTGAGGGCCACTAGAGAGAAGACTTGGTCAGCTGGTAGCCTGAAGGTGACACCTGGAGCTGTTACTTTGAAAGGATCAGCAGTAGCATAACCCAAAACCAAGTAACGTTATGAACCCTTTGACTCCAACCTCCTGAGGAAGCAGAAACAGAACTGTGCTCCAGTAGATCTATACTCCAATGGAGCGGTTGGAATTAGGATTCATTTGACACAGTTTCTTTAAATACAACTTATAATGAGCTGTATACCTTAGAAGAGCTGAGAAACTTTATTTATGAGAAATATAAAAACTAGCCATGTTATAGTCAAAACAAAAAGTAATATCATGTTCATTTGTTAAAGAAGGCTATTGGATGCATTTTTGCCCTTCCTGTGAGGACACAGAACTTATTTTCATTCTGCATTGTCTTCAGGTGAGTTAAAATATAGAACTACAATATAATTTGCCCTTTGCCAATGGCTATGTTGCTAAGAAGACGAAACATGCTGTAGGGAACAGGAATTAAACTGAGTTGGAACATTAGTGTTGATCTCTAAAAAATACCTGTAAAACTGACTACATGTGCACTTAATGCATGACTAATGTGAGAGACCCCATTTCTAATAAATGAACTTACAGCTTCATTACTGCAGCAGACCTTTGTATGGTCTGGTTTAGTAACAGATACATTAGCAGTTCAGCAGTTGAACATTGTGCTTTCGTGAGGTATTTGCTAACAATTCCAAATTACAGGAAACAAAGCAATTACTGTATTATATTCTTACTCTTTCATGGATAAATTGTCTTTAAAATTTGTAAAAATAATTTTAAAACACCTGCCACTTTTTCTGTTGTTGTTCTTTTACTTGTTCTTGTTCTTTTCCTTTCTGTCCTTCTCCCAGCCACTGAGATCTGTAAAGTTAGTGTATGGTTTCACTGAGCCTTAGATACTAACCAACATTTTGCTACTGAAATATAAATTATTTTATTCTAAGGTGTGCAGTAAAGCAGTGTGAAGTATTGATATATTTCCTCAGTATTGTTGTTTTGCCATCACGCGCAGATTAATTGTCTTAACTACTTAATGTAGAGTTTTTATGGTGATGACTTAAGAAATGTTTGAACACTAAAGTAATTACAGAATATATGAACATTGCAGTATGACTTGAAGTGGTTTTAATGTTTGTTGTAAGTGTTGTTTTCAGAAGACACTACCACTTTACCAAGATTTACATTTATTGAGCTAGCACATTTACATCTATGTTTTTTATTTAACCTGTAATAACAAAGTACATAATGAGGATCCATTTTGATTTTATTTTTCTGAATATTTTAATGAACACCACTATTAAACATAAGAATCTTTGTATTTTCACCACAGTGTTGTCCTAACTGTATACAAAAGTGTGCAAAAGCAGTCAGTCTTTCAGACCATACCATGGGGATGAATTTCTTCAGGAGTTTCAGGCAATATTACAGCACAGGCAGAAAAAGAGTAGCAAATAAATTGCAATTGCTTCATGGACAATTAAAACAGGATGAAGTCTGGTTGCAATTCACTCTGGCTACTCCTCTCAGAATCCTGTTCTGTTTGGGACACAAAAAAAAAACCAAAAAGCTACTTTTTTATGAATCCTATTTAATACCTTTTGACATTGGTAGACAGGCTCATTAATTTCAATGGGTGTTGAATCAGGGCATAGATCTGGAAACCTAAACTTACTTTTCCAAAAATAGATTGAGTTTTTATTTCTTCATTATGCCCTAATTTAAAGTCCCTTGAATCAGACTATTAACAAAATATTATCCTATCTCAGAAAATAATGCAGATAAAACTAAAATTCCACTCAACACTCACATAGCACTTTTCCTCTTCAAAGCACTTTAGCAGCACTGATTAATCATAACATTAATTAAATGACTATATTTTAAAAAAATTCAGCCTTCCTAAAGCTCTGTTCTCTGCAGGGAGCAGAGAAGAGCATAGCAAGGAACTAAAACCATCTCCAGTAATCAGAAAACTTAGCCTGCAGCAGTTAAACTGAGGAATCACTTCCCTTGCAGAATCTTTTTTACCTTGGGCCAGTGGAAAGATGAAAGGAAAGATGACAGCACAGTCTAAACAAGGAATATATCTGTTGGTGTGTAAAGGAGCTGGTTAATTGGATATATTTGCACTACCTGAGTCAATAGGTGGGCTAACAACTCCTTTCCATGTGTTTTCTAATTTGTATACCTGGCAGGAAATGTAATCAGAATTAATTAGAAAGGAAATTATTTATTGCACACATGGACTCCATCCATTTTGGATATAAAGCCCAAACACGCAAGAATAAATTCCTGGGATCCAACAACAATAAAACTTGAGGTTGTCATTTTGTTCTCAGACAACCCTCCAGAGCTAAACTGCAAGGGAGACAGCCAAAGCCACTGCCCAAATTCTTTTTTCTGGCTAAGAGAGTGGGAACAGCAGAAGAACAGTAATACCTGTGATAATTTGCCTTTAAAAATGCTGCTTTCTTCACTGCTGAGGGTAACAAATAGAATCTTATTAGTGAACATTTTTCTCCTTCTGTGGACCCAGCAGTTGTTTGGCATATCAGGTGAGCAGATAATTAGGCAGGTCAAGCTGAACTTGAACTGACTTATTTTCATAGTCCCAGCATGGGTGAGAGAGACAGTCAACAAATTAATGCTTACACCTCTTCCCAAATTCACCTTCAAAAAAGTTTGATGGTTGCTTTGCTTCTCCAGCGTGAGAGAAGGAGGATTGCTCAGCTGGTACATGGATGAACACTCAAAATAGAAGCCATGTCCTATGCTGGGTGAGAGGTGACATTAAGAAACAGAAAATCCACTTGGCCATGGTACACATAAATCCATTACCATACTAGTTTTCTGACTGTTCTGCTGGAAACATATACTCCCTTGAAGGAGAGCTGGTTTCTCCATAAATCCACATGGCAGGCAGCATACATCCCTTGAAAATTGCCAAAAAGATTGCAGCAGAGAGGGAAGAGGCAGAGATGTTCATCAGGGTCTCTGTACAGTGCTCTAGTTTTGGCATTAGCTCCGACAGCAGCTGAAGTGCTTCTGCATGCCTTTAAAGTGTGTGTGGGGACATGAATTAGCAGGTTATGGCCATTTAAAGAGCCCTGGAAATTCTTCAATCTCTATTTTTTATGATAACTGCTAATATAAAGTCTGAATATCTCTAGTCTTTCTGTGTGAGACGTGCAGAATATGAAGGTGTTCATTGAGAGAGGAGTAAATTCAGTATTAGAAGTAACAGCAGATCAAATAGTTGCCTGTGGAATTGAGATATACAAGAAAGGCAACAAGTAATACATGAGCAATAGTTTTTAAACAAATGGTATTTTTGGGTCTAAAATCTTAGCTTCTAAACTAGTTAAAATTTTCTTTAGTTCAAAACATTAAAAAGCATGAATCTGTGGGGATTGGGGATGAGGTATGGGCATGCAGGGGTGTGACAAAAGCAGGATCTAGCTAAGCATCAAACTGTGTATTTAAACCAAAATAAGGAGAGAGTGGAAAAGCTTGGCAAACAAGGCAGATGCAGAGATTCACAAGACATGACAAAGAACTATGAAAACTTCATAGTTAAGACACAAAGGTTTGAGGGGATACAGCTCAAGGAAGAAAAATTATTCATCATGTAATAGAGGGGAGAGGAGGTAGCCCTGAGAAGGTGAGTTGAAAACAAAAAAAAATAATCAGCCAGAGGGAGGCAGGAAACATATGAAATGGAAGTTACATTTTGGGAAGCAGAGAAGCTGCTGGAGGAAGGTAACTGGGTTAAAATGCTGTTACAGGAAAGAAAATCTATGAAGGATCTGAGAAAGCATATTGCTGGAAAGCAGTGATTGCATTGCACCCAGTGCTGATTTCCCATGGCATGTTCAGGTTCAAAATATCAAAATGCTTCTCTTTTGTCTTTGTCCAATGCTAATAGCTTCTATGCATACTGCTCTTTCATCCTTGTTATGCCTATGCCCTTTGTCATTCCTTGTTCTCCTCATGTCAAACCTTTCTTTTGCAAAATATAGAACCAACATCTTTAATATTTTTCAAAAGATAAAAGCTTCTGTATTGGTTACCCTTTTAGTTATTTCATTCTTTTACAAGCAAATCTCAATTGACATGGCCACACAGTTATTGGTGTTTTATGTGCTTTCATCACTTTGTGGTAGTTTCAGGGTTTCTTCCCTAAAACTGTAAAAGGTGACTATTCCTGCTCCCTGTAGGGCTTTACGTGCTACACTACTGATGGCTGAATTTATTCTTGATAAAAATTTTTTTTAAAAAAGACAACCGATGACTGACACATCACATATAATGCATCAGGGAAGATACTGTTCCTCTTTGTCATGGTCCATACCAAATACCAATCTTATATCTTGAAATCTTGCTGCCTGTCATCAGCAGCAGTGAAAAACTGAAAAGTGTGTATCATTTGTCTGAAGTGAAGAGGGAATCTCAGACCTCCACCTGTTCTTTGTTCTTTCTCAGCAGCCATGAGTAAAGTGCACCTGGATCCTTGGGGGCACAGGAGGGCATGTGTGTGTAATGGCTTTTATTCTTTCTGTAGTCTCAAAAAATAATTTATCTCCACAGAGTCTTAAAATTTAAATTCAAATAAACCTGCAAGGAAATGAAATCTGGTATTGTTCTCTAGCTCAAAGTACTCATTATCCCAACTTAATTGGCAGGCTATGCTTAATGTGAAGCAGATAAAACAGTGGCTTCAGCCCATGAGGTTTGAGCTGGTTACTGAAACCAGCTTAAGTTCTCATCACTCTTTCCCTTATAAATGATTGAGCCAAGGTGATAATTTTTTTAGGTAGGGATAATTGCAGGACTGTAGCCAATTATCATTATCTAGTGAAATGTCTTGATATGTATTTATTTTGAAATGCCAGAGATTACAAATGTTTGTGCATTTCACTAACAAAAGAAGTAAAAGGACTTGAGGACCTAAAAAACATTTTTGGCCAAATCTTGAGAATGATATCTATATGCCTAGAGGTAAGCATTAAACATTAAGGACAATAGGAAATCCAGCCTTGTTTACGTCTGTTTTTCCAGAAGGCTGCATGTCTTCCATAGATCTACTAACTCTGTGCAGGTATCTCAGGTATCCAAGGGAATTTGAAGTTACATTAGCCCCATCTGTTTGGACACATATGTTTCCCCTCTGTGCCTGAAAATGGTTTGGTCTTTCTTTTTACACCTACATCCCAAACTGATCTAGAATACTCTGTTCGCTGACACTTGTTAGGAGTGGTGGGGTTCATGCTGTTTGGAGCATGCTTTTCAGTCCTACTGCTCCAGGATTTTTTCCACTTTCTTCTTCCAGTAACAATTCATGCACAATGGCCTTAGAAATAAGAAATTGCTCTGTTGCGATGAGCAGCATCACAGACTGTGAGCCAGCACAGGCCAGGCCATGTGGGTTTCAAAGTAGACACTACTTCAGACTGCCATAAACCTGTTCTGTCCACAGCTGAAGTAATGTCAAATGGGGATCCCTGGACAAAGGGAAGAGAGCACTGCTGTCTGCAAACTGTGTGACTTGCAGTCCTTCACATGCCATGTACCCTGCAGTCAGCATTGCTAGAGACTGTATCTTACAGAGCAGGGTGGAGAGCCAAGCCACTGGCTCGGTGATTGCAGTGGAAAGCCTGTCTGGAGGCAGTCATGTCATTCAGTGGTGAGCAAGAGGGCATTAAACTTTGTGCTGGCTGATGACCCTTATTGCAGGTTGTGCTGCTCTGTCTTCTTTATAAACCTTTAAAAAGGGGTCCTCTTTTGTAAACCAACATTGCCTCATAAGGTAGATCTTTTCTTATTCTTGACTCACCTTTCCTGCTGCTCCCCAAAGCCTCAGGAGTAATCATCTGCTCATTATGTCAAGTGTCTCTCAACCTCAGTACTGCAGCCTTTTTTGTTTTCAAAGATACAAGTTTGTCTCCTTCCATCTGCTGCCTTTACTCCTGGCCCAACAGCTCTGGCATTACCCTTCATGTTCTTGGGCTTGCTTCCTCCTGTGCCCCACAAAAAAAACACACCTGTTCATCTCTAAGACCCAGTATGACAGCATTTTACCTCTTAGCCTTTAAAATTCAGGGTAGTTTTCCCCCTTGAGTGTTTTACTGGTGAAAAAAAAATCAC
Source organism: Climacteris rufus (assembly GCA_013398175.1). Taxonomy (NCBI): domain Eukaryota; kingdom Metazoa; phylum Chordata; class Aves; order Passeriformes; family Climacteridae; genus Climacteris; species Climacteris rufus. The sequence goes on along the minus strand of VZRZ01008350.1, from coordinate 283,174 downwards.
CCTTTGAAAATTAAAAAATCTTTACCCTCTGAAATGACATGAGATTGACTGATGCCTACAATATACCTCGTATTCTAGGCAGTCCAAGTCCAGAGTTTGCAACATATTGCAGTAAGCATAATCATCTTTTTTATGGTCTCTTACACCCCCTCTTGCACCTCAGTATGTACTAGAAAAATTCCAGTGTTCAGAGAAGAGACAGGGTTCCTCTGGAACAGAGACAGGTGGACCCTGAGGGGCACTTCCAGGTCCTACACTGCTGCCAATAGTGCCAATCAGTTCCACCTTAAAACAATGGTGTCTGACAGTGAAAGCATGGTGCAGGAATGACCTGTCAGACATAGTAGTGCTGTTTCTGCCACTGCTATCATGCGATGAATACACTGTAATTTATTACACTATCAGTTGAATACACTGACTCATGACCAAAATTTGTTCCATATGAATTAAGTAGACAGTTTTGGCACATTTATTAAATAATGATTGAAAGTAATAATAAAAGTTCTCCCAGTCATATTCTTTCCGTAAAGTCTGTGAAATACTGAAGTTGAATGGTATTAAAAACACAAGGATGGTGAAAGGGCCCAAAACCACGTATGCTGAAGTGGAGCACACGTTAGCACAAAGAGAAGAAAATTTACAGATATCCTGATATACAGGCACCGGTAGTTCTGGAATGGGATATCTGTATCTTTACAACAAAATGTGATGGCATTTTGCCATTCTTATATTAACTAGCTACATGATGTGAATTCATGGATATTTTTAAGAGGGGAGGGGAATGGTGAACAATTGCTTTTATACATCTACAGGGCAGGGTTCTTAGTTTGAATTAATATTTGTTTGAGGTTTCTGTTTCTTTCAATAGGTCAGTTTTCCTAATCTTGTACTCTCAAACTAGGAACCGTGTCACAACTATTTAATAAATTTGCCAGTGTGTCAAAGGCATTGGTCAGAGATGAGTCAAAATGGCAGTGTATTCAACAATGATACAACAGCAGTGGATTTGTCTCATGGCAATCATAGGAAAATATGTCCAGAAGTAGAACCTTATCTGTGGTGATTTTGCTCTGGTTTAATCTACCAGAAGAATAGTTTGCTCTGCTGTTTGGCTCTGAAGGCAGAATCTCTCTTAGGACAGCTGTTTGATCCTATGAAGTGAAAAGTTTCCTGAATTAAATAAGGGAGGTATGTATTAAGGTGCTGAGACTTTATCATGCAAAGGAAAAGATGTTGAATCTTCACTGTTGAAATAATAAGCAAATACTATCATCTTACAGTCAAAGACAGTGCATGGTGTTAGAGGGATCACCTTCTTAATATGAAAATGATGGAAGTCTTATCTTGGAAAAGTAACTTTTAAATGTATTCTATCAGAAAATTGCTGTCCCAAGCACCCACAGGACAACCCTTTTCCTATTAGGTCTGTGTTTTGTCTTTCTTCCTTCCTTTAAGAGTGAAATTGGACAAATAAATTTGATTTCTTTCTTCCTTGTCAAGCTGTTTGCTGTGTTTAATCACATTATGTAAATCCTCTTTAAAAGCTGCAAACCAGTTTTGGGTCTTACAATGTGTAATGTTGTTCCAATAAAAAACAATAAAATAAAAAGTCAATTTGTCTGTAGATTAAAGTAGTTCTATATGGACCCTAATGAAAATTAACAATGTTATTCATTTTTAATATAATTCTCACACACATCCACCTCTCTTCCCAGCACCCTCATCAGTTCTCTTTTCTTCCATTCGAGGAGGCTTCTTGTGTTGCAAACTGAATTGCCCAGCTCTCCCACTAGTAGTGCTAGATAATAGTAGTGCTAGACAATACTTGGCTGACATTCCAAGACTGGTTTCCATTACACATTGCAGTCACCTTTCAGAAAAGGTTCTTAACATGGAAAAAAATAATTCTAAATGCAGATACTCTGCAGAACATAACATACACCAGTGCAGAAGTCAAGGCTCACGTGTTGTCAGCTGTGTTGGGCTGATGCAGCAGTTCCTCACATTCACACCACTGTAGAGCAAGGTGGTAGCTTCTGTAGCTAATCCTAGAAAACATGACTCTTCTCTTCTTCATGTTTGTAGTAAAGTAGCAGGAACATAACTGAGTTGAAGTTTACTGATAACTGATGGGGTTTTTTTTTCTGTGAATGTAGTACAGTGATTTATTAATTGACTATTTGTATAGTTTTACAAAACATGTTTGGAATGCAAGCAAGTTACTGTGGAATGTTTTTTGCAGTATAATGAATAGTCCTTGACTTTCACCTTCCACAACTTATCTCTTTATTAAAGCAAATTTACTACTTTTTGAATATAGTTTCAAGTAGCTAACACAATGTTCAAAGTACTTAAACCACAGAAAAAGTGCCAGCAGTTACACTTGTTAATAGATTTTAAGACCATGTAAACAGAGGCTTAGATCAACTCTGTAGCCCAGCCACTCCCCTCTTCTTCCAACTGGTGTGCCACCTTTGTTTGGTGAACCCCTGAAAGGACATTCTGAGCCCTAATGCCTGTCAGAATTGTGGTCAGCTGCTGTACCTGTGTGGGTGGGCAGCTTTGTTGGAAGTGGCAGTTTTGTTTTTCACTGCCTCTTGGGGACAGGGTAGGGATAAGGAAGCTTGTCTTCCCCTCAGGCAGCTCCTGGCCCAACGAGGGGCATGGCATTGACATTATAGGTTGTGATAGGGGGATCTCCAGACTGGACACCAGCTTGCACAGCTGCTGCAAATGAAATACAGTGACTTTAGATTTTAGGACTACAAAATGTGTTCTGTGAGTCTGATGGTACTTACTATCTGAAGGCTAAATTTGATGTAATTCTAGGGGGGGTGGAGGAAACAAAGACAATAACAAAACCCAACCAAACCCACTCAGAATATATTTTAATTTTAATGGGCATCTGATTGAGACTTGAATATTGAGCTGTAATTGCCACAACTGCTTGGAATAAGGAATGTTATATCGTCCCACTGTTACACATTATCTATAAAGAGTCTGATTTCTTGTTTTGAAGTATCTAATACTCATTTGATCTTCTGGTGCCTAACTGAAGGGTATGCACAGAAGAAATGTTAGAACTGCTGAGCATTAGCATGTCCAGAATGCTTATACCATGCTTGATTTTGTTTGGTTTAGTTTTCCTACTGAGCTTTCCCTGATAGCTCCAAAGCCTTTATTTATTGTAAGAAGCATCTTGTGTGTCTAGGCATGTGTACTGGTGTGAATACTATTGCCTGGAATACTAGACCGGTTCCAGGAAAGAAATCTGCTTGGGGTAGCCATCCAGATTTCCTTATACCCAGTGCTCTGGGATGCAGTCTTTGGCTGCTAATGGGATGATTGTTGTGATCTGGTTCCATCAGAGGACAGAGGTGCTGAGATGCTCGGTTGCGATTTAAGTGAGGTACAAAAGGAAAAAGGAACATTGGTGTGTTCTGCATGTGTGCACAGACTAAGGCAGAAATTCTCACTGATCTGATTTATCTGCTTGTACTTACTCCTGACCAGGGGCAGACACTGTGCTAGAAGAGTAAAGCTACATCAAACCATGATTTATTTTATTTTTTGAAACACAATCTGAATTTGGTATGTATTGCAGAAGTAATCACTGAAAGTGATATACAACTATGAATATGTTCATGTTACACAGAACAAACAGATGCAGATGAAAATAGCATTTCAAACTGTTCTTGGAGCAGTATTTCATAAATGTGTAGGGGTAAAGAAGATTTTTGGTTTGCTCAAACAAATAATTTCTGAAAGAGAAAATGGTGCTAACAGCTGTACTACATCTGCTATTAATATTGCTTAAAGTTGTAATAGTGCAAGTAAATTAAATATGAAGTTCAAAGAAATAAAAATGAGGATGGAATTTGGATTTTTGTTGCAGCATAGCGGTATAAGTCAAATCCTACTGTACACATTTTATTGGCAATGTTATGCCTTTTATAATCAGGAATGTTTTTCAATTATACAGCCATGGTATTTTCTAACACCTCACATTATCCCAAAATCTATTTGATAATCTTTAATAGTTCAGTAGAGAGAATTTAGTTTTTGTCTGTATTATGAATATTCTGTTAAAATATCTGACTACACCTTTACCACATCAGGCAAAATTGTGAGAAATAAAAATCGTTCAGTGTCTGATAGTTCAAAGATGTGATCTTCCTCTTCCCTCTACTTTCAGATATGAATACAAACAACTGAATTTATGAATTCAGAAATAAGATTTTTAATAAGTACGCATAAACACTAATTTATCAGAACATTTTTATTATCCAAAAAATCTGATTAAATTACCATATTATATACAATAATCATACCTGATCATTCATAAAATGTGATGTAGATTAGATTACTAATTATGTTTATATTTCTCAATTTTCCTGTCCTTTTCATCCTGCATAAGACACTCATGGTGATTGCTATATGCAGATTCTTAGCACAGCTGCACTGAAGGTGATTCAGAGTTGTTTCACTGACCTCAGTAATAACTTAATCAGGCCTTCTTCTCTGATCTTGTCTTCATCACATGGAAGGATTGAGTAGCCATTTGCCATAATAGCAGTCCTCTAGAACTGGTGTGAGGTTTCTCATGTATCTGTGCTGGTGCTAATCCTGCCCGATATATTTATATTTATTTACATTTTCATTTGTATTTACACTATATATATATATTTATATATATACACATTCTCAGAAGCTGCTTTTTCATTATTTTCACAAGCACTACATGACTTTTAGGTGCAATTTTGAAAAAAAAAATCTGTTCATTTAATAATTAAAAATACTATAAAAATCTTAGAATCACTTAGGTTGGAGTAGATCATCAAGTCCAAATGTAATTGACAGAATTTTTTTCCACAAAATTTTGAATGTGACCATTTTAAAAATTCCTTTCATTTTAGGAGATTTTAAGTTCTGAAGGTTAGAGTTTTATTCAGTAAGTCCTTGCCAAATACCAGACTGGAACCAGATGTCAGAAAGGCTCCTTTTCTGGTCAGTACCATGCATACAACTAAGGATGTGTGGGAAAGATCCTGTGCTTTTGAGCAATACAGTCTAAGAAACACTAACAAGCCCAGTTAAATTACTGCATGTAGACTAGAATTAACCTTGTACCGTGAAACTGGTCCCACAGAGAAGACTTTTTCACAGATAATGTCATTGGATTTGCTTTCACTTTTGTGGGTTTAACAATTGACGCACATTTAATTTACAGTAAAAAGTTGTGAGTTGTTTGGTGGGAGATGAGGACTTGTTAAATTCTGTAAATTGTGGTATTCAGGTTATCTTTATGCATATGCTTGGCTTTTGCTACCATAACTCCATTCTCTTAAGGGTGTGATGTAGCCATATCCTAACTCTCTGATGAAGTATGGAAGTACTAAGAGAGTCCATAATGTGTGAAATGCTTGAACATGGAATCATATAAATATGGCTTGCTCCAAAATAATATCAGTATCCGGTTAGATTGCGTGCAATGATGCAAATGGTGCTAACAGTCTTGCGTGTTTTCCCTGTACTTCTTCTCCGTCAGCCTTTATTGCTGTATCTTCTGAATTCTCCCTTCATTTTTTTTCAACAAAGGCAAGTATGCCATGAGGGATCTGGTCCACCGACTGCCAGGCGCTAACAACAGCAACAGCTCAGCAAGCAAGGCCATGTCTGATGACACCGTTACTGCCATTTGCTGCACTCTGCATGAAGTCATCACTAAAAACATGGAGAATGCCAAGGCCTTACGAGACGCAGGCGGCATTGAGAAACTGGTTGGCATATCTAAGAGTAAAGGAGACAAGTATGTTTTGCAAATCACCTTGCACCTTTTTAACCTCTCCAGTAGTTATTTCTCGTCCTGAATGTGTTTGCCTTCTCTGTGCAGTCATGAGTTGAATCCTTTAGTCTCACCAGAAATCATATGCCCAGTGTGAAAGGTGACGAGGAACAGACAATGCCAGTACCAAAAGTCTCCCTATGCTTCGGTTTATTTTTGAGGTGCCATCAGCAGTGCGGGCAGGGCACTCCATGTGCATTTTAAGGAAGAGTAATTATCTACAGTAGCCACTAGCTCTAAGCAATTGCAGAAGATCCTGATAAACATTAGGGATCAGAGTAGTTGGATTGCACTCTGCAGAAGGAGTGACATGCAGGTGAAGGGATCCTGTGAAAGGAAGGACCTCACCACAGTTCACTTACTGCCTCTCTTGCTCTAGGAGTGAAGAATGTAAAGTCACTGTCACTCTTCACAGCACCCTTTTCCCTGCCACCAACTTGGTAGTAGATCCATGGATTTTCTGACTGCTTGCTTATGAAAGAGCATTAGACTGCTTTGTGAGGCAAAAACAGTCTTGCACACAACTGTGACATTTTCTAAACAGCTATGGTTTCTTGTGAGTTTGCCTATGTACACACTCTTTGTAAAGAGTTCACTCTTTATCCTTCTTTTGCCTAAAACAGATAGCCTGGTTCTCATATTTGTCAACCTGATGAAGTATAGTGCAATGGGACTATGGCAGTTTGAAAACAAAAAGCCTTCACTGTAGTGTACAAAACCCATCAGTCCACTTACTCGAAGCTGTCATCACACAGCCTACTGCAGCATCAGAGCTCTTAAAGAGCCCCACAAAGCCAGGCCACAACCTGAAGGAAAGATTTATGCACCCTACATTTGGTATGAGAACTCATGCTCGCCTATGTGATCGGAGCATTGCCAATATCATTTAATCACATTTCTTTTCCTCTATTGTCACCTTTTCCTTTCATACCAAATTCATTATTGAAACATTCTTGCATTCTACTTGTAAGGAAAAAGTAGTAGCGTGACCAAATATTTGACTCCAGTTGTGGGAGCTACCCATGATCTGCCAATTTATTTAAATTTGCATTTTGTTGTTATCAAATCTTTTTAAATTTTTTATTTATATTTTCTAGATCAAATGTACTGACATTGCAAGCAGGTTCATATCCATTTCTCTTAAGCTGAATGTGTCTTTCCACAGAAAAATGCATTTGTCTACCTGTTCTTTCTCTGGTAAAGAATATTAATACCTGTTGGGTCTGGAATTTTTGAAGTATCATGGGCAGTTTCAGGAGGATCCAAGGGTAAAATTCCCTGTCTAAATATCCTCATAAGTGTGAAAGACATCTATTTCTAATGAATGTATTTATCCCAGGTAGTGCTGAGTAATTCCGAAATGCCCTTCTAAGTCACAATATGTATCCCTCCTCTCAAGTGATTTGAGCTGCAGTCCTGTGTTATTATTATACAGGTTACAAGAACAAGAAAACCTGTCAACACACAGTGCTGCAAATGCCCATCTTAAGTAAAAATTCTCCTTTTCCACTTTCAGAAATGTTAGTACTGTGTGCTATTGGTTTGGTTTGATTTCTTACAGGTAATTCATTGTTTGAAAATCAAGTTTCTGGTTGTTGGACTGATATAAAATTCTCACTTGAATACAGTAAAACACTTCTGTATGAAATCATCTTGTCCAGTATGAAGCAAGTGCTTCTACAAGTGCAGGATACTGGACTGGCCATGCATCCTGGTATTTATCTGTGCCAGGAGTGTGGGGCTGGCCCTGCTAGCCTTTGGAATATGCCCAGTGCTTTGGCATATGCCCTGTATGACCACACAAGAGGACTGGTGTTCATGGGCCAAGCCCATATCGGCCTCGCGTAGCTCCTGTCTCTCCTCGGTACTCATGGAGTGGTTGACACAGTTATTTTTCTGGTTACTCCATGCTACCAGCACCCCACTAGCCAGTACAGCTGGAAATATAATAAAAACAGTTATGCTTGTAAGGGTTTATAAAAATCCTGTTTACTCACCAATTACTCACCTGCTGCTGTACTTTGGGTGAGAAATGGAATAGAAGTGGAAAAAAAGGACCAAAGAAATTGCTAGGGAAATGTTGTATAATTGAATCAGTTGTGTCATGAACATTGCTTTACCAGCTTGAGTGTCAGCCTACCAGTGATCCTTCCCAGAAGTCACAGAATGCACCAAAGCCTGACCCCTGAGAAGACTTCTTGACCAAAGCAGAAACTTAGGCTGCTGGTTTTCTCTTTGGTTTTGCAATCCATATGCCTCTTCTGAGTAAAATGTGAATCATCTCAATGACTGCCCCAAACTCCATCAATCCTCACTCTGGACTTTGGCCTTAGCAAGGTTTTCTAACATTCTACTGCTTTATGTGTATTTTTGGTCCAGCACAGTGTGTGCTTCCTTAGTGGGCTGGGTTATCTTCCTGGTCCTTTGGTATTTGACCCTTCTTCACTGAGATGAATACTCTATGATTTTTATTTTTTTTAAATTTTTTTAGTTACCAGTTCCAAGAGAAATATATGACTCCAACTGATTGTAACAATAGTTTCGATCTTCTTGCAAAACCTATCTGAAAAGAAAGCCCATGTGAAGTTACATGGTTTTCAACATGACATTGCATTGCTGTCATTAAAGGGTAATGGTGTGGACAACATCCAAATCCTCATTTGGATTTCTAATGAAATTTATAATGATTTTTTATACTTAGTTGTAATTCTGCATCTTGGTTCTGCGTTTCAAAACCAGTGCTCATCAACCATCTAGAGTGTTTCTTTTGGCCATTGCTAAGAGGAGCTTAATGAGTTGAGCACACTGTCCAAAGGTGGAGTTTGGCAGCTCAGAGAGCAAGAAACTCTGGCTCTGACTCTTTGTCCTTTATGCCAAAAATTGTAGCCATGACATCTTAGATGTACATAATTCCAGTTGGGTCCTCAACAATTTTGCCAATTGCTACCTCTCATTCCTCTTACTATGCCCTCAGTGTGAATCCCTGTGTGTACTGAGAAGCACATGTTTTGCTCCTCACAGATTGATTTGTACTATAGATATATTGCCCTTGTTTAAAGTTATATTGATGCCAAGCAAAGACCTTATGGTATACTTGAAATACATTTTAATTGTGGGTTTAAATCCATGGCAATGCGTTTGAAAACTGGGATGAGTGGTGTCTTGTACTTAACAGTCTCTTTCTCACTCTTTCTTTCTCTCTCTCTCTCTCCCTTTTTAATATATGTGTGTAACAGGCATTCGCCTAAAGTGGTGAAAGCAGCATCTCAGGTCCTCAATAGTATGTGGCAGTACAGAGACCTGAGAAGTCTCTACAAGAAGGTAAGGCTTGGGTTTTTTCTAGATTAATCAACATCTTTCATACTGTTATCCAAATTTTGGGGCTGAGAGACATTAGATTGAAACATTTGTTTATGTGACTGGAAATTCACTTGGAGTTTGAAGTTTTAGATACTTGGAGCTATTAGTTTTTCCTTAATTTCTACTTTTAACATAAAATGCCCTTTGAAAATATGTGTGGTTATGAAAAGGGAATGTGAATTTGATCTTAAAATAAGTTCATACAAAAAGTGCTAGATCTGACAGCCTTGGAGAATGAAATCCTCTGTTCATAGAACAAACCTATGTAAGCTCTCCTACTGGAATAGTCCTTCCTTTCCCCACCTTTTCCTGAGGAGATTACCAGCTTTCCAGCCCTTCAGCTCCCAAATTTCCTCATGAGATTGTAAACAAGAGTATCTGAAGGAGTGGTGCTTAGGGACCAGCTACATATGGAGCTGGGCTGAAACCTGACAACTTCGCTTCTAATCAGCTGGTAGACAGTGGCATCATATACTTGGTTTTCAGATAGTCTCTTGAGTTCATTGTACCATGCCATTCCCACAGGCCTGCTAACCTCTAAAAAAATAAATTGCAGTGGAGAATATAATAATGTGAAACAACATTCTATATAGCTTTTTAAACATAAGTGTCTACTTAGTAAATGAAAACATTTACAGTAATTCTTGCTGAATATTTCCAAATGGAATTACATTCCATGTGAGTATCAGCCTGCAGGCTTAGTTCTCCAGTGTCTTCTTGCTTAGAATTTCACATCTTATCTAATTCATACTTATATTTGTAATCTCATCAAAGAGATCTAAGACTTCATGTGACAGAAAAGTTCAGGTCCTAGTTAAGGCTGAGGCATAAGAAAGGTGAAGTAGGGAAGGTTCACAGTGGTGTGGTTTGTGTTGTATGTATTCTGCACGAGTAAATAGCTTAGTTACGTGAAATGTATGCACCGAATCTCAAGCTGGCAGAAGCTGACCTTCTGTGTGAAATGCTGTTCTTTTGCATGCCTCAGCCCTGCTTGTGTCAAGTCTGAAGAGTGAGGAAGACGATTACTGAGTCTATCCCATTGATCACTTCCAGTATTTTCAGTCCTCCTTGGCAGCCCTAGGGAGACCATATGTGAAGACATTCCAACTAACAAGTTGGTGTTCAACTGTCCCATTAAGAGGTGGGAACAACATGAGCTAGAGTAGGCTTTTCTTGATAGGAGACAGTAACACACTGGAAGTGTTCGTAGCCTGACTTCTGTGCATGTGGGTGGCTGCACTGTAGAGGCTGAGCTGTATTGCACTATAGTCTCTTAGAGGTTCTTACAATGTCTGGCTCATTTCCAACCTTCTGTCTGTATAAATATCTGCTGTGATGGAAAAGCAGTTTCTGGGGTTGCTTCATGCATGAGATAATAATGTATGTGCTGTGTAGCTGCTGAGTTTACTGCTACCTAAGGGACACTCTGTTGGCTGCTGGTAATGGACTTACATACTAAGCATGCTTAGGTACTAAGTACCTTGCATTCTTAAAAGAACATTTTTCATGGCCACAAATACATACTTGTGGTATGGCAAATAGAACAGGCTAGCCTTAGAGATAGTGTCCAAGACATTTCTAGCAGACAGTTTGTCTATATTCTCATTTTATTAATGTGTATATTGGCTAATTCCTACAGGCTTCACAAAATCTCAAAATGAAGATCAGTCTCTGCTACTTATTTGTGTACTCATTACATGCCATTATACGTGCTGCTAAGCCTTGGGTAAATATGGTTTCTTTTAATCACAATGTTCAGATAATTTAAAATACTCCTTTTTGTTAAAATACATACAATAATCTTTATAAAGTTATAATATTTATTAAACTTGCCTCAGATAGGCTGACTCATGCTGGCTGTCTTGAGTTTCACTACTGCTTGGAAAGCAATGGCAGTATTTAAGATAGGAAAATTAGAAAAGTTTGCATTACACTAATAGACATCTGCTTACGTAATATAAAGATACCGGATCAATGCAATCTTTATTTTGTCACATTTATATATATATATATATATATATATACACACCAGTAAAAATGAGTGAATGTACAGTGTAATACAATCAGCACTTTGCAGTATCTTACACTTGCACAGCCTTTTTTGAAGTGCAGGTAAATCACATTGCATAACCATCAGCAATTTGCATCTATACACTGAAGCATCTATACAACTGCTTTCAAAGAACTGGCCAACAGAGACACAATTTTGTATTGTCATACAAGGAAATTGCACGCATCCCATTATATTTAAGTGAAAGCCGAAGCACTTACCTTCTGTTTGAGAAACAGTGTAACCAAATAGTTTGAATTGTGGTATATTTTAGAGCTACACATTCACAGTAAAGAAGAAGAAATAAAAAGAATAGAAGTACTATTCTTTGTTGTCAAGGAGGGCAATATATGGTTACTGCTGATACAGTAGCCGTCAGTATACTTAGTCCAAATATGACTGGACCAGCAAGACCATTAAAACATCTTTCATTTTTCTAATTTTTCTCAACACTGTAAGAACATCCCACAGCCGGCGGAAGGTGAACTGCACTGACAGAAATCCAGAGTTGGGGGTTGGCGTGGATGCTCTTCAAGGCCACAATACCTTATGCACTCTGTTTGCAGAGCCTTGTCACACCCTGTACCCTCCACTGCCAGGTTCTATCCAGTGTACGGGGATTTCCAGGTCGTAGCTGTGTTGTGGCTTTAGTGGGACACACAGACTCATTAGGCTGGGCTGGCATGGAAAACATGCAGAAAGTAAACAGTCAACATTCAGATCTGTGAGTGAGGTGATAGTCCTCTGTAGGCTTGTGCTTTGGGGGAAAAAATGATTTTGCTCCCTGGTGTGGTTAATTTGGCACTATCCTAACAGTCCAACAAGGAAAAGTTGTAAAATGCATAAATATTTATGGTCCTAAAACTGTAGGGGGAAAAAAAGCCTTGACAGACAAAGAGGAAGCAATTAATTTAGTCTTAAAATGAAGGAGCTGCCAGCCACCCCAAAAGCTGCAAGTCCTTCATCATGGAAGAGTTCATAGGAAATACTGCTGAATTTACAAGCAATAGCAGAAACAGATATATAATCTGAAAAAGTCCACCAAGAGGACAATGGTGTTCACATTCAGTCACATATAGACAAGTGTGATTAATTTCTTAAAAAGAGGTGATCTTCACAGTTTTTCATCAGTAGATGAAATATTGTCTCCCAAAGATAATGCTGTCATTTTCAAACTTCTTTGTTTCTACAAGGAAGACATATTTTCATAATCATTTATCTGCCTCTGTTTTCATGAGACTATTCCAAAATACTTTAAATCTGATTTTCAAACATGCTCAATGGTCCCATGGCCCCTAGCCCCATGGATGGGTCAGTGGCTCAACACTTACAAAAAACCAAGTACAGTAGGTATCCCACAGCTTGTTCCTGTGCTCCAAACTCCTGGTACACCCCTCCTCTTCAAGTATCTTGGCAACCTGTCGAGTTAGCAGGAGAAATAAGTGCTGCTTACAGTCTCCAGAGAGAGATCTTGCCCCATTTATGTTTAGCCACCAAAGCAAGGTGCAAGGAGCTACTACACTGCTGCTTTAAAGACACCTATTTCCAACTCAGTATCACTGTCCCCCACTCCAGTCTCTAGGGTATTAGCTGGTTGAAGATTTGAAGACACCTTGGAAAATACAGATGTGACTGTAAGAGAGCAAATTTCCATTAGCTGGTAAGCTCTTCTCTATGTCAATATTCAAGAAAATAACCAACTACTCTTAAACACAGATAGCTTGTTAAATTACATGAGGAAATTTGAGCAAAAGGGTTGTGCTAAATGAGCTTAACATGAAAGAAAATTTATTAGCTAAAAACAAGCTTCAATTAGCATTAAATGTGTATAGTATTAAAGAGCTGGAGGAACTGTCAGGAAGAATATGTTTTCTGTTAATTGGTTTGCTTTGCCTAGCCACTTAGGCTCCAACAAAATATATTTACATTCTATCATTGTGTTTACACTTACTCAGCCTTCCAGTATATAAGCAGAAGTCATGATGAATTTGAAGAAATTATTTTTCTTTCCCATTTATTATCGTAGGTTTCTGTTCTGCACGGAATATTAGAAATCTTTGTCCGATTTGCCTGCCATCTGAATGAAAACACCACCCAATGTTTGAAACCAGGGAGGCTGTTAAGGGCAGTCGTCCTTCAGCGTGTATTGTGCCATTTACAACAGGGATACTTTTGTGGTAGGCATTCAGTGGAGTCAGAGTAGTCACTCTGAAGTTGGCCTTGTGTTGTCATTGGTTGGAAAAGATACACAGAATTGCCCAAAGCCTTAGAAGCAGTTAAGCCAGTCTGGATATAGAAAAATACTTGCTTTTCATGTGACTTTCAGAATAATAAAAAGATGACTCTATGAGGAAGTCTTTTATGACTAAATGTTCCATGAAAATTGACAGCATTAAACTTCAAAACCCTAGTCAAGGAGTTTTAAAATCTAAAGTCCTTTCTTAAATAAAATATACCTACTCACCTTTTAAAAATGTTAATTACAATGTGCTATCATGTAGATTTGGGACACATCAATTTGATTTTCTTCTGGTAAGGTTATTATCAGTCAGACATCCCCCCAAAAGAAGTTTTTTTAAGTTAAATTTATCTAGTGAAAAGGTCTGTGCAGAACTTAAACCCTACATTAAAGATCTAAGTTCTAAATCCAGAACATAATATTCCTCAAAAATACTGGCTTGACTTGAAGGAACTATTCATGTGTTCACATTGTTCATGAGCATATGCATTTGCAATGCTGATCTTTCAGCGTGGCTTAATTTATTTCTGTACAATTGGCAAAAGCTTTTTCAGATTAATATGTCACCCTCTTAGAAAAAGAATGAATTAATTCAAGATAAAGCTAGAGTATCATTATAGAGAAGGCATTGCCTAGAGCCCATTTTTATATTAACTATGAAAATGCAAGTACCTGATTAATAAATGATTGACTGATTGATTGATTTATGGCAGTGGGCGTCCCCAAGCTTCAGTGTGACTGATGACAGAGGATTTTCACCAACCCACGACTCTGGGTCATGGCACGCTCAGCATACTCTCTCCCAGAGCCAAGAAACCAGAATCTATTCCCCAACCCAGGTATTCTGGCTGTCAGCTGACCAGTCTTGAATTGTTATGTTTCATGCATACTGATATTTGTACCCCAAAGAGTTCCATAGGAGACCTTTGAATCAAAAGTAACAAAGGCTGACTGGAGACTATGTTTTTAAGTTACACAGTTCAATTCGCTGAAGCCTGTAGGTTCTAGGTGGGAAGTGTCTCACTTCACTCAAGAGAGTTCCGCTCTTCGGCCCTGCAAGGAAGGGGTGCAGAGTTTTTCTGTCTCTGAGGACAGCACGTCCCAGCGAGTGGCACAAGTGTGTTACATGCAGTTCCCTGACAATCTCTCTAGCATTTCTGTGATCTCTTTTCTGATTGTCTGAACCATTCAGACAGAGAGGCAGATGTTGATAAGCACTGTGTTGCAATAGCAGATTAAATTTATCAGGCCCATTGCTTTGTTTTCTGGCACAATGGCATCTCTTCAGAAAAAAAGCAATAGCTGTATATTTCAATAAGGGGATCCCAGGTAAGGCAGCATATCTAAAGAGAAATGAGTGTGTCCAAGAGTCAATTAAATTCTTAAAATGCTGATTTTCAAAATCCCTATTAATAGGGACAATATACAGTTCCTTCAGACAGAATTACAGTTGACGAAAATTAGCAGGACTGAGCTTTTTTTGTTTGTTCTAGACAGTCTTTTATTTTAGGTACTGAAAATCCATTTCCTTAACTAGGTGTATTCTTTTCTTTTCCTCCTAATATTTTTTTATAATAAAATATTATTTTGTGGCATTACGGCAAAACCAAAATATCTTCTATGTATGCTCAACATCCACCTGAATCCATGGAGAAACCATATATATGTCTGTGTGTATATATATGTGTGTGTGTGTGCATGTGTGTATATGCATTGCATGTATATATATGTATGTATTATTATATATATAGTCATATATATACACTCATATGTATATGTCTGTAATTATCTCTGTAATAAAATATTTAGAGAAAATTGGAATTTACATGGTTTTGCTAGCCACACAGAACATAGTAGTTATGCTATTTCTTTCATTTTTTTGGTTTTTTGCACTAAGTTTGCCTGGAAGAGAGAAGGTATCAGAGAAAATTTCATTTAAATACTCCAGGCATAAATATCTTTCAAGGTTAGGGTAAATACTTTTCATCTTTAGTGAAGAGGAGTATGATACTTAAAACCCCCAGGATTTCATCACGTGATATATTACTTTCTTTTGCTAATTAGGAACTAAGAAAATTCCTAAATTGATTTTAAAGAAAGAGAATGTAGAAATTTTCTGTGTAATTAAAGTATTCAAGACTGTTTAAATCATCATGTGATTAATTTCAGTAGATAGAGGTTCTATAACCAATATAGCAAAAAGTTACAATCTTCAAATGTATACTTTCTTTTTTCCTTTCTGAAGAACATGTTATTTGCCTTTAACTGAGCATTTTCAATATGGCTTTTTATCAAATGCCAGTCTTGAGAAATACTGAATCATGAAATTGTCATTGGTTTCAATACTGGAGAAAAAGTTGGCATTGCTGATTTATGTGTGTGTACATTCTTAATTCTACATTTTATGCTGAATATTAGTTTCCAATGTTCATGTAAGATATGTCCCTATGCACACATAAATATGAAGTATTTCTTCATTAAAGCAAAGGCATATTTTGTATTCTGCAGGACATAACAGGTAGTAGCTGCAGACCAAAGAATAATAAGAGAATCTGTTCACATTATTTCTTAGAAATACAAAAACGTCTTCAGTGAGGAATGATAGAATAGTCTGGAACTTTGTTTTTCTTTTTACTTTGATGCTACTTTTTTCAACATAATTTGCACTAGGCAGTATTACTGTGTATGTAAATCTACCATTTAACTTACTTCCTCTTTTAACTGCATAAGCCTTTGCAGGGATTTTTTTTTTAAGAATCATTCAAAGCTTTGGCAAGGAAATGTTAACATTTGTGACTTTTTGATTGCCAATTACTTGCTTAAATAACACTCTATTTGTCTATACAATAGGAATTTACATATCATGAGAAGAATTATGAATCCTAAAGAGAAAACTGTGCAAATTAATTGAAGTGAGATATACAGGTAAACTCTTTGGCATCTGCAGAGGTATTGAGGAGTATTCAGACCAGAGAAAAGTGCTCTATAAACCATCCTTGACTTTTTAAAAAAGAAAGAGAAAGAGATTTTTTAGCATTTGGCAAAACACAAACATACTGCTTTTACCTAGCTGTGCTACCCTTTGAAATCATTTGGCTACTTTTTTAAGAAGAACAATTTAGAATAAAAAAGACAAAAATCTTACAAAATATTAAGTCAAACTGAATGCTGTTTTGATTTTATTTTAATGATAATAATTATCATTTCCCTTGTGGTGTCAAGTAGAACATGTTCTGATTTCTTGGCTCATCCGTCATATCAAGTAATATTTATTGTAGTTCCTTCTAAGTTTCAGTTTATTAACAGTTTCAGACAGTACTAGAAAGATAGAAGGTGATCACTATTTTAAAAATGTATTTTGCAGGGCCTAAAGAGGGCATAAAATCTTCTGCAATCCAAAATATTAATGTTATTACCTATATCACAATGACAGCACGTGGTGGAGTATCAAATCATGTGTTTCAACATCAATTGTTAGAAGGAAATGTTCTCAAATGTTTTATCCTTCTGGATTCCATCATTTACTACATATTAATAATCATAATTTAATTGACTCATTTGGCATTTTACATAGTTAAATTCTTCGTGATGCTCTCAACAAATTTTTTTTTACTATGCAGTATCACCTGCAATTTCTTTAGTTATATTTCAGTATTTATATGTTCTTTTCTGAAACATTTTCCATGTCTATTATTATTTTGAAAGTATTAATAATAATCGAAGGTATTCTGGGCTGAACTGAAAATTCAATTCCAATGATCGTATTTTCATGAAAACACTTTTGTGTAGCTGAAGCCAGACCTGCCCTTACTTGTACTATTTTGGTGCAGGCTTTTTTACTGAATGGCATTTAAAAAAATCAGTTATGATGACTAGGCACAATTAAAGCCACACTAATGGCGCTTTTTTTTCTTTTGCAAATACTTGTATGTCTGTTGGACTACGTATCTGTGTGTCTGCTGGTAAATATCTGTATGTACATACATGTACATTCAGCAACCAAATTTAGCAGTACTTCTTGGAAATAACCACAAAGGAGTGCATGGAGGTTGGTGCCATTCTCCTCCTATCCAAAACCAACCAGACTCAAGCGTTGCTAAACAAATGAGAAAAGAATCAAAGTTTGTCCAGACAGTTCTCTAGGATGAGCCGTGTATATGTGACACTAAAGCAGCCTCATTGCTCAATATCAGTGCTGATACTGGTAAGTATAAGTCAGCTCTCTAGCTGACTTACAAGGGAATGACGAGGTATTGTTCGCTTGAAAACTCAAGTCCACTTTAAGGTTGCTAAGTACAGATTTGGAAGAGAGTAATTTAATCTCATACTTGTGTAAAGACTGTCTCTAAAGTACACTACCCTTTGAACTTCTCTGAAGAAAATTTAAAATGCAGACCAGAAGTCAGTATCTTTAACTTAAAGCCTTCTTTCAGAAGGGAATTTTATAACTGAAGTTTCTGAAGTATCCTTAGGGTAGATCTACAAGGAGGCATTCAGAATCTAAAAGGTGATGCATAGGTCACATCCACAGATTTTTTTTCAAAAGTATGATACCTCAGAATAAAATTGGATTTTAATATTTGAATACAAAATAGAGACCTAAGAAAATGAACTGCATGTTCTTCAGTACTGGGAACACTTTTAGTCCACTTAAATAATGTAATAAATATTTTAAAACTAATATAAACGTTAAGTAATGGCAAACAATGTTTAGCTGGATTCATATGTACAATACTGAAAAGGACCCAAAAGTCTTTTTAAAGACTTTCCAAAGTTTTTTAAAGATACATGCAAAGAGAAACTATTTTAATTTATGTCAAACTTTCTCCAAAATTCATTCAAGGAACATGATTTCTACCATTCTGGACAAAATGTCATATTTAATTAACTTGTATGCTTGATGCTTGCATATCTAGGTTCAGGCATAGATAAAAGTAGATGTGCACTAAAGAGCGTGGGTGAGAAACTTGGTTTCTCTCAGCAGACTTGGCGGGAATGTTGGATGGCATTGGATGGCTGCTTACAGTTTTGCAAATGAATCAGATCAGTAGAACTTTTACTTGCAGAAGCAGCACACATAGAGCACAGAGGGGAGGGAAGTCAAATTATTACTCGAGCTTTGATGGTCTGATGCATAACATTGGGCATCTTTTGCTGATGCACACTGTGTTGCCATACTTGGCATACTTGCCATCCTCATTCTTCTGGGTTCCATAAGGAGGTCAAAATTGTTTGTTTAACATGGCCAGTACATCTAAATTCTGTCCAAGGTCAATGAAATATTAATATTAATAATATTAATGGTGCTGTGCATCAATGTCTTACTTTCAGTTCTTTGATGTTCTACATGATCTAATAATGGATGGAGGAAAAAATGCTAGGAAGTCCTTCTCATTTCTTCCATCTTCTCTTCCTAAAACTGCTAACAGAATTCAAAAGTGCCCTAAATATGTCTTCCATTTCAGACTTTAAAAAAGAAAGGAAGCTTATATTTTGAAAGAAGTCTCTTTTGTATTAGGTGTGCTTTGTTCTGAGTATTTTACTTCCTTTACTTGCTGATACAGTTTGTCTTGATAAAAGAGCTTTAGCTACTTCTTCCTACAAAAAGTAGAAATGACAAGTTTGACTGGAAGTTTCTGAATTGGTTTTATTACTTTTAATTGTACAAAGTGCTTTTAGAGAAAGTTGTGGATTCTCTAAATTGAGAGTTGCAGTCTTTGGTCCAATAGCGTGTTCATTATTTAGTGAATGAAAAACTCTTGCAGGTGTATCAGTAAAAAATAATGTGCATTTCTCATTATTTATGTCTATATGTATTGGTAAACTACATGTTCAAAGCAGAATATCCTTAAAACTCATACAGCTTAGCAGTAAACACTTGGATCTTTAACTCTCTAATTTAAGTGTATTATGCATGAAGTTTTGGCCTAAAACCAAGGACAGCATGAGTTTATCTAGTAGGTTTTCCAAAGGGGCGCTGATTCCTTTTTTGTCAGGCAGCTCCACATTTGAATAAAATGATCCTCTGTTTTCAGCTGCAATGCTGCCCTTGGGGAAGCACGAAGTCCTAATGGCTCTTGATGACAGCCAGTATCATCAGTCCTACCATGTTCTTCACCATAAGAGATAAGGGTGCAAATTTTATTCTTATAATGATTTTTTTCATGTGTTACATTCATAGGTATAATAGAAAAGTTTTATTTAGTTGATTTTTTGGCTTAATGCATGAAAAGCAAGAGTAAGAGGTGTTGATTATTTTCTAGCCTTTGGAAGGACAGTAAACTTAAGAAACTGACTGTGAACATAAAGTAGTATTTGTCTTACTCCTAAAATTTTGTGGCCAGGAGCCAGAGTTTGCATTTCTAGGTCATAAACATGTTAAGATAGGTGAAATTGCGTTACTGAAATGAAAATAACAATACAAATCACAAATTATCGTGCACATTTTCTTGCAGGCAAGGGTTTTTGTACATACAAGGTACAGGCAAAAATAGTTCTTTTGTGATTCTAACAATTTAAATTATAGAGTATATACCTTGTGAAGGAGAAAATAGAATAACAGAAATTTTAGCTGAAGGGCCAAGTACTACCTTCATTTCCTCTAAAATACATTAAAACAATTTTATTTCTGTATAAGAGGCAAAGTGATGCTTTGAAAAAATGAATTTATTTCATTTTATTGCAGTGTTCTGAAAGTTTTATTTTTTGGCTGCATATAGCCTCAGCGAAATGAATAATGAACTCTGTCGTATCTGAAGTCTTGTCCTTCATGCTTTGCCTCACATGCAATTCTCTTTTCTTACAGCTATTTTATTCATCAGATTAGGTCTTGTCATCTTCGCAATTCACACAACAGGAAATCAATAATTAATTATGGATAGGTAAAGCAATGCCTCACTGATTGCCTAAAACATCCAAGATTTGCACTTTATAAAACCACTGGGGATAGTTATCTAGCTGTTTCTCACTTGAATAGATTTGGCAAGTAATTAGCACTGTCTCTCCCTTATTGTGTGTCTCTTCATAGCTAAAATTGAGGGATGAGATGTAAAATTAAGGTACAAGATCTGTGATTAGAAGATGATAACAGTGCACACCAAAAAGTGCATTTGAAAAAGAGAAAAGTGGCCAAGGCCATCTGTATTTTTAAAGAAAAAAAATAGGTGATACTCTCAGAAGAATATAGTACCCCATGCACTGCAATGGCAAGAGAAAAACAGGGAGACAAAATATTGTAGATTATTTTGAGGTGAAATGCTGACAGTATGAGAATAATGGCTTTGCTTTCAGAGAAGCTGAGATGGAAGCTGGGAGCTATATGTCTCATTTCAAGAAAAAATGAGTTTAACCACCGATTCTGAAAATGTCACTTCAAAGAGCCTACAGAAAACTTAATAATCCACAGCCAGTGCCAGACAGTTTTGCTGCAGTTAATGACTGTCTGACTAGGAGCCCTTCTTTAATACTCATGCTGTCCTAAATACGTATTTCAATATGTATTTCTCTTTCAGCTTCTTAAGCAATGGAACTTCTGCTGTGTCTGGGATGCAGAAATGGTCACTTTTAAGTAAAAGCTGTTTGTACATTGAAATCCAGAGTGAAAAGACAAGAAGTGCTGAGGTCGAGCCCACTGCACAAGATAGGAGACTGAAGCACTGTGTGTGTATCACACAGCTGCAGCAGCTATGGAGCAACATGGCAGCCCCCAGCATCAGGCACTGGGGCAGGGGCTGAGGGCCCCTGGGAGAGGTGGTTGCTCCAGTGGCAGCTTTGCTACCTGCCTGGCTTGGTCCTTCCCTGCCTGGCCCTGCCAGTGCTGCTCTTTGCCTTGGCCCAAGCAATGGCACTGATTCCATGGGGTTCTCAGCAGAGTCTCCCTCCTCTCTGCTCAGTCAGGGAGGCTTCCCTCCTCTCTGCTCTGTGCAAGGGAGGCTTCTTCCCAGGCTCACACAGGTGTCATACTCCCAACGTGACCTTTAACCAGCAAACAACCGGTTTCATCATCATCGTGAGAAGGCATGGGAAGCAAGCTGGATTTTCCTTTAGCCACTTCAGCTAACTTCTCATACTGTCACCAAATCCTGCTTTTTATCCAAATTATTGCAATATTTTTAAATCCCCCAAACTTGATGAATTTCTCTGTTTTAGGTAATTTTTTTGCTTCCATAAACTGTGGAAATAAGACTATAAGCACAAATACTAAAATCTTCAAGTTAAGGTGAGCCTCAGTAATTCATATCTTCACTTTGTATCTTTTGATTCTGAGTGCCTGGCTCAAAACTCTTTAGGAGAGGAAGGGAAACAGGACAGTTGGAGCCAACAGCCCTTTCGAAACCACTCAAATTACTCCAGAATGAAGGATTTACACCAAACGGCAACCACTGATGTAATCTGGGAGAACGCCGGGATCTTCCAGGCTCAATCCCTACTCCTCTTTTGAAAAACATATCTTGTGTTACCACTGTGGAAGCAAAAGATAAAATCCTAAGATTAAAAATGTCAATATACACCTTAGAATTGTAGTGTAACTGATGGCAGTAAAATAACAATTATTCATAATGCATCATAAAGCAGATCAATGCCCAGGAACTCTTTTCAGGTTTTGAATTTTTCTGGAAACAACACAAGCAAATCCAGAAAGAACAATCCTTTCAAGAATCATTTACTATTAATAGGATTTGCCATTGTACATTAAAAAAAATTAAAGAACACCTTCAGTTTTAAATTAGATAGTTTATCTAAAACTAGTTGACTTGTTTTTCAGAAGTGTTTCTAGAGTTTTTGAAGCCATAAGAATTTAGTTGAAATCCCTCTTCCAAAGTGAATTCTCTTCAAGTACAAAGGCAGAGGCTTTTCTAGAGAACAACTGTCTTGCCATCTCTCCTTTAGTAGCTGACATTTCCTTGTCACCTGCTTTGGCAGTGCACAGGTCTTGGTGGAGGCTGATTAGCTTCCTCCCTCACTCCCATGGGGCTGGCAGAGAGAGAGGAGTCAGGCTTGGTGTCGTTGTTGAGAAACACTGGGAAATGTATTTATCCTTTCTCTTTTATTAAAAGAAAATACTATGATCCCAGTTTGTAAAACCTAATGATAAGTAAGGTGGTTGTTGGTGAACATTAAAACCTCATTATTTCAGAAATCCCATTTAAGAGCTCCATCAGATACATCTGTGAATCACCCCAACCTTGTGACCATTTTAGATTTCTCACTACAGTCAAGTCATACACATAATGTTCATATACCAATGTATGGAGATTATTTGGTCCAGTTCTAATTTCTGTTATGTCTTATTAGCATCATGACAGCAAATTCCCAGTGAAGAATTGCCCAGACTTGTGTAAGTGTGATGAGCCTTGACTTAATTCACATCAGATTTATCTTTTACTCTAGACAGTGTCACACTGGTGCACACCAGTCAGGATGTTTCATTTAACCTGACAGTAGTGCTTTAGCTTGTGAAGGAAGCAACACTAGCAACTCAGAGCAGTGTCTGGCTGAGTTTCAAAGTGAGTAGATCCTACATTACATTCTTAGAGGCACTTTGCCTTGTTGTTGTATCACCTACGTCTAAACACCAGCATGGGTCTAGTTACTGCAGGAGATTCCTGCAAGAGATTGTCTATCAAAATTTCACATTTCTACAACCATTACAGTAGCAGTTATTACTGCAATTAATATTCTGGAACCAGTAAAAAGCTGGCTTACAGATAGGAAGTAGGATGACAAAGCAAGTCTGGTCCTGTGTGCTTCAAGTCACCTGTAAAATGTCTATTAAATCAGGTCACAAGAGGATCAGATCTGAATCAAGAAGTAGTACACTGAAGAGGTGGTAAGCTAGAGGTAGTCAGGACACACCATTTTCTACAGCTTTTCAGGCTTCAGCAGTTTTGTTACGGAATTTGTTGCATCATTTTTATTTTTTCTCTCTAGTAGTATTTTTCTGTTTATAAGAAGCTGCTGTCTCTGTTCCTGACAATGTTAAAACACTTGTGGCCAGGAGTCAGAACAGACTGTGCTCTTCAATTCTGAAAGATACTGATAGGCATGCAGCCAGCGTACATTGTACAGTTTTTCTAGACCGCTCAGTGCTTTTCAAGTCAGTGTCTTAGAGCAGCTGATGAGCATAATCAGTCAGAGGATAGGGCGTGTTTTCATTTTTGTTGCATGTCTATTAGCACATGAGCTGTTGTGGGGTTTCTTTCTGAGTGGATGCCATGAGGTATCTAGGTTAGGCACCACACCATCCCGACTCTGGCCTTTCCTTTGCCACCTCTCTCCTCTTAATTTAATTGTCTTCTCAGTGTTACTACAAGTGAGAAAATGGTGGCTGATGTCACCCATCTCCACAAATCATCTCCTCAGATCAAAGACTCCAAGAAGTTCTGAAAATTTGAAATTATTTCAAACACAATGGAAATCTGTTTTCCATTTTGCCCTTACATTTTAAACACAAAAGAATACCAAAAAAAGAAAGAAAAAACTAATTATATTTTCATGACATATGCAATAGATATTTGGCACCATAAGTTTAGTCACCCTGATAAAATAATTACTTTCCCTTGGGCCTGACGAAAATCATTTATTTTCAAAATGACTTTAAGTTGAGCAGGGAGATAAAGAACCTGTTCACCCCTTAAGCTCAGTAAAAGGTGATCAGAGAGACTACCATATCACTTGTTTTCTACGGAGATCATTCAACTCCCATCCCAATTTCAATCCTGCAGCTTTTTTCCAAGAAGATGTTGTCAGAAACATGTCACTGCAAATCAAGCTTTAACATTTGGACTTCATGAAGTATAATTGATAAAATAGTATAATAGATGTATTAATTGTAGTCAAAATACAGACAAACGCCCAGTAAAAGATACCTTGGAAGAGATGATAAGGATGTATAATGGTATTTCTGTACTCTGGTTGTTCTCTGTCTTCCTGTAGTGTGCAGTTGTGACCTATTAATTAATTACTGCCTATTAATTAATTAATTACCTATTTATTAATTACATTTAAGAAATGCACCCATTTTGTAACAGAATTCCACTGAATTGCTTTCCAATTTGTCAGATCCTTTTGTCTTACTCTTCCTCTCCTAGATCATGTTTGTGGCTAGTAATTTGGTTTCTTAAATTCAGTCTCACATTCTTTGCTCTTGAGTTAGCTTCCATCTCTTCAGGACGCTGCTATATACTGTACCTTTAAGTACCCAAATCAATTTAATTAAATTTCATTACAGGCAGTAGACCTGAAACAAACTA
Source organism: Climacteris rufus (assembly GCA_013398175.1). Classification (NCBI taxonomy): domain Eukaryota; kingdom Metazoa; phylum Chordata; class Aves; order Passeriformes; family Climacteridae; genus Climacteris; species Climacteris rufus. Next base: position 258,428 of record VZRZ01008350.1, on the reverse strand, counting down.
ATGAAAGCAGCCATCATGTCAGGTGGTATTTATCTAGGCATTAAATTGAAAATACCCCCTTTAGGCTCTTAAAAATTAGTTTCAGTATTTAACACTAATAGCTTTTGGAAATGTTTATGGGGATAGTTTTAATAAATTTGTTACAAACTGTTTACCTTTACAAGAGAGAGGCTTGTTCTTGCAGCAGAAGGGAGCTAGAGATAGATGACTTAAAAGTATTAGGATTCTGAAATACTATGAGGTCCGGGAGCTGCCCACAATCTGTTGAAAAACCATGAAAGTCATCATACAGGGACAGAAGTATGCCTTGCTTAGTCAGAAGCAATACCAAGTCACTACAATACTTGTCTTAGAGTTTGCTGTTTGCCTCACTTGTTTGGCTGATCTGACTTGCCAGCTTGAGAGTTGGTAGAAGAATTTATTTGAAGACCTCATTATAACCACTACTGTCAGCAGAGAGAAAAATGAAAATTTGCAGGGAAAAGAAGGAAAAACATCCACTGCACAAAGGAGTACTAGTGCCAGCATCCCAAATAGAGATTCCTTACAATGCTGTTTCTGAGGAAGCAATATTGACAATGTACCTGTTGATATCCTGCAGAACAAAACTGGTGCCATGTGCAATTCCTGTAGAGTCTGTGGGACAGAGCAGGTGTCAGGGATTTATTCACTTCCTGTCAGAACCAGGCTGCAGGTATTAATGCATACAATACCAATGAAATAGACAACTGGAAGAAAGAAACAGGGAAAGATTCACATTGCCGCGGGTAGAAATCGCGAGTAACTCGGAGTCTTTTGCGTCGATCCCGTTTGCCTAAATAACGCGACTCCGGCATTATCTAGTCTCCAATCAGAGGCGAGCCGAGCATCAGAACTCCCGCAGAATCTTGGCTTAGCTCATGCACAGCAGTTTAATTTATGTAGGGAAATAAAGAGAATGAGAAAGGGTTCTTTCCGCTTATCGCCAGTAGGTTTTATTCCTGCTTATTCCTGGAATATGCTACGGAGAAGACCAAGCCAAAATGGCGATCGGGGCATGTTATAAAACCAGGGCGAGGGGAGGGCAGTCGGGAGAGCCAATCACTGTGGAGGAGCACAGTGATTGACAGGGGCGCTGGCCAGTGAGCCAGCCGTCCGTAGCTGGCATGGGAACCAATGAGCTGTTCCGCTGGGCCGGGACGGCCCCTGCCAGTCGGGCTGTGCCATCCCAGCTGCCGCGCGGGGGCGGGGAAAGGACCAACAACGCACGGGGGGGCAAGGAACCGGCACCCCCCAGCCCCGGCCCGGCGGGAACGGGCCGGTCGCAAGCCACGCGCAGAGGCACTACAACATCACATCACTTTTTTCAAAACCATATGCCAGGGTTTTACTTAAGGAAATCAAGAGTGCAAAAGGAGACTATACCTGTCCGTGGATGTATCCAGACCCACAAAGCTGAAAGCATTTTTACCTTGCTCAGTGTAAGCATGGCTGATATCGCCTCCTTTTGCAGGCAGAGAGTAAAAAATAGTGTATCCCTTTTGCTTTTATTAGATCTAAAGTCTGTCTTCTTCATATCTTCCTCCTCTTCAGCCTTTTTAAAAGAAAATAAATGATCGGAAAACTACAACACAGTGAGCTATAAAGTGCCCTTTCTAGTAAGAAATTCTCACCCCCAAGAAGGAGAGAAAAGGGAACCATTTTCCTTAATCAGGATAAAGCCATGGGCTTCTCACATGTTTGCTCCTTCAGTTCTACAATAGAGAAATCACCGTACAAGTTACTGTTAGCCAGAAATAAGAAAATAATGCTAAATAGATACTATTACTTGTAGTCTTGATGCTCAGTTAAGGTTATTGGACTTCAGCTATTCATTATACCTATAACTAGAAACTATTACATCTTCTTTAAAAATACATGTGTTATATATATGTATATATTATATATAGTCATTTCCAATTTAATTTAAGAAGATAGGGCTTCATAGATTTTTTCTTTCATTCTCATGAATCCTCCCTCTAGCTTGGAGGACATGACTTGTATAGAAATTGCTTTTTTGGAGACTGGATATAGATTGGAAGGATTGTATATAGAAAATTTCAGTTTAAGCAGGTGGTATTAAAGATCAGCTATTTCTTTTTCCATGTTACTCTTACTATTTTTTGTTGCGTAACTAGATTCTTTTCTTTCTTTCTTATATTTTCTTATATGACTGTGATTAAATAGAAGGTGCAGTTCAGTGAAGTGTCCTAAACATGAGTAATAGGGGACAGTCACTGTTGAGTCCAGGGGAAGTCCTGAATCTACTGTAAAAGCCATACCCCAAATTTTGCTCTTCTTTATTTTTGCCTTTGAAATTGCAACTGAGATACACCCGTGTTTGTACAAATGCATTACATGAGGAGTACAGACATTCAGAATCTGTAGCTGGGTGTCACTTCTGTCTATCCGAATTTACTTACAACATTTTCCCCTACAACAGGTATGAATATCTACTTTCCTCCTGCTGTGTCACAGTCTTGCTGAGTTTTCTCTCCTAAAAGTTTAGTGGAAAGGGGATTTCCAACCATGTTCTTTACCAAGAGCCAGGTGCCCATGGTTTCTGTGGATAGAAAAAAGTCAGAGAGATAAATTGAGCAAAGGCAGAGAATGGGAAGGGGTGGGATTCATCACTGGATGTCTGGAGTAGCTGATTTAGGGGATGGCAATATTTTTCAATATCCCAACAGTGAATTATTCTTCTCTAAGCAAGTGGGAAATTCCAACAGGTTTTTGTGTTTATTTTTATTCAGCATTTCATTGAAAAACTTTTGTTTAGTACCATGCCAGGTGCTTCAGTTGATTTCCACTGAGCACAACAGAAAGTGGGCGTTTTTAAAACTGTGTGAGACTTGGAAATCTCAGTGTTACTGATTTAGATTTAACATTAAGCAGTGGTAAGAATCGTTGCAATCTATTAATAGTGAAGGCATTTCAAATACTGAAATTTAATAAGAACATTATCAAAAGTCAGTTTGTTCTCTCATGATGGTTTCAGAATATAACGGTTTTAAAAATGTGAAGTACATTATTTTTTACTATTGCATTACATTATGGTGCAGGAATAAAACATTAATTATTTCAACTCTCCTTTTTTATTGCTGAACTAGCTGTTTCTAGTATTTGTACTATTTTGTTGGGTTTTGTTTGGTTTTTTTTTTTTTAATAGATCACCATTAACACAGTTTTAAATAGGAGGAATAGAATTTCTTTCTGTACACCTTGGAGAAAACTGCAGAAAGGAAAATGCATTGATTCTTTTACATCTCTTGTGTGAACAAGAGATGGGCAGTTAGTATAACTAAACTAATTAGATGTCTAGTCTGGTAATCCTGGAGCTTCCCCATCCACTTACTCCAAAACCTGCTTATAAAATGGAAGTGATTTCAAGTCAGACTGCCATTTGCAATGTGAAAATAGAGGCATGGAAAATAAGACAGGACTATTAAACAAATAGCCTAAAATGCTGTTAATCGCTTGAGTCTTTCTGAAATATGTTATTTTATAGAACTTTCTACATTTTTTTTTTTTATTCCTGATGTGTCAGTACAGTCAGCACCTCATATCCTGCACCACTAACTATGCTTACTACCCAGTGGCAGGAAGAAGACAATAGCCTACTTCTGTATCCATAGTGAAAACACTGAAGAAAACTGCTCTGCTTTAAATGGCGAACTGTGTGGCATTTTCAATCACTATTGTCACAATGTTTGGTGTTGCAGGATGGATGGTCACAGTATCACTTTGTAGCCTCATCGTCAACAATAGAAAGGGATCGGCAAAGACCGTACTCTTCATCCCGCACGCCCTCCATCTCTCCCGTGCGCATGTCTCCAAACAACCGCTCAGGTAAGGCCAGGCTGAGGCAGAGACGCAGGTAATCCATCACTCTCATTTGCCCTGACATCTGCATTTGTTTTTAGCTGTGGTGCAAGGGCACAAAGTATATTCTTTACTCCCACCGAAATGATCTGTTCAAAGCAGGAATGTAATTTTTTTTATTAGGACCTTGTTAAGTTTTACAGCAGAAAGAATATTCCATAACTTTTTGTGATTAATTCTCCTGAGGTGTTTTCCTGATGGGGCTTACCTGACTAGATCTCAGGGCAATGGCGTCCATTAGTTGCACAAGGAAATTCTGTTACTCACTTTGCTAGTCATGGAAGCCAGTGTGTTGTTTATGACCACCTTGCACACTCAGCAGAAGTTGAAAGATCCATGTTACTTTTTTGTCAGCTTTTATTCTGAGAATGTGTGCATACATATGCATATGTAAGTTTCATGGAAGGTTGCCTACAGGTCTTCATGTAACATTGATGGCATGTTTACACCAGCTATTATCAGTTCTATATGATCTGCACAATGAATTAGTATAAATATCTCAATTTATGCCATAGTGTATATTAATTTTTCTATTCAGGAATTAGGCAATCTTCCCTCAATTTATTCTAAGGTAGAACAAAGCTTTGTTAGGTAAAGCCATTCCCAGTTAAATAATTTTAAGAGAAACAGTGTAACTGTCAGTATTGCTTTTTGCTTTTTGCTACTTGTTCAGTCAAATGCTATCATTCTGTAGTTACACCAAGAGTTTAGGATTTAAATTGACCAAACTTCTTATTGCCGTTAGCGTTGTGCCATAGTTTGTTTTTTAAGAAAATTGTTTTTTTAATTATCTAGAAGCTGCATCTTATTCCTGCAGAACAAGAACCAAGGAGATTTGAAAATGTAGCCAGAAGGACAGTGAAAGCTGCTATTCTGTTTTAAAAATCTTCCATTACACAAGCCCATAAAGGGCTCTTGTTCCTTTTCTTCTTCTCCAAAATCTCATTTTGACTGTAAGTGCAAGATACTTGAAATGTCTGGCTCTGAGATCTTAGTTCTGTCCCTTGCCAGAACTGTCTCCTCACTTCTGTTACTCTGAATTTTGGATGAAATTTTACTGCCATCCTCAGTTATCATAAGACTGGAAAAGGGCAAATAATAATGGCTGTTTCTGAAGGAAAAAGAGCCCATGTCATTACACCTTGGTCAGCCCAACATCAGTCTAGAAAATCACTGGAACAAATAATCACAAACTGATCACCTCAAAAGTAGCAGGAACATAAGATATTACTTAACTCTAGGAGTATCTATTTCTACATAGTAATAAAAGTTGTTGTGCATCTGGTAGCATCCATGTCAAATGCAAACATTGATTCAACTCCATTTGTCCTTATTAAATCCACCTGAATTCCTGCTGCAACATAGTTAAAGCACGTTGTGGAAAGAATAGTCGGTAAGTACAATCTGCTGTAATCAGTAAGACTCCTTCACACAACACTCTTATAGGCAAATTAGGGGTGAGCTAGCAAACAGTTCAGAAAATGTCATGTGTAGTAAATACAAAACTGCCTGAAAAACATTCGCAAGGAAAGGGTATTGTTTGTTGCCAAAATGGAAGAATGCTTTCCTAGGAGCCTTGCCTGTGTCCAGTACTCTTCAGTGGCTTCAGTAATGACCCAGATAATGTGCAAAGGTTACCTATTACCGTTATAGGTGACAAACATGGGAGAACCTCATGTTCTTTGAAGGGGATTATTGAAATTCAGAGTGATCCAGAGAAATCTAACATAATATTCCAAGGGGCAAGAATTCTCCAGTCCTTTACAAATAAATTATAAGTAGAATATCTGGATAGATGAAAGTTCTTTAGAAATGAGTTAGGGATTTTTGTCAGTCGCACACATGAATTGGAAGATGGAAAAGTCGGATATGAGAATATCCTGAATAGACTGTAATTATATAACTTGACGAAAAGAGACATGAGATGGAGACAGTGGGAAGAGGTACACACCAAGTTTCAAGCACGTAACAGCTAGCTGTGAAGAGAAATGGTGTGAACTTTTTTCTGCTTTTACAGCAGACAAATGGAAATAATGAGCAGCAAGGAGTCAGGCTAGACATCAGGGAACTTTTCCTAACAGTGGGGAAAGAAAGCACTGGAACAGAGTGCTTGGAGCAGTTTTGTGATCTCTGTCATTAGAGATCTTTAGTTTCAGATTAAAATCTGTCAAGAATTATATTGGTATACTGGATCCTACCTTGGGGTAAAGAGTTGAAGTAAATGAACTTACATCATCTCATCCATCCCTAGGACTTGGTGATAGCGTGCTTAAAGTAACGTAGAGACCTCTGTATTCTCCCCTGTGTCCTTTAGACTAAGAGCAGAAAACCATTATATCAATTTCTAGTCTAATATCAACCAGTGACTTTGTGTTTGCTTCCAGTAAAAACTCTGAAAGAGTGTGCTACTGCATTTTAATGCTTGCCAGAAAGCAGTTGTCCTCCCATGGGAAAAGAGAGAGAATTCCCACAGGGAACAGAGAGAGATGGTTTTGCCTGTATCAGTCAATTTTGTTCAAAACACCAGAGTGTTTAAAACCATTACCAGAGTATGAGAAACAAAATGTGTCTCTCTGCTAGCAGCTTTTTCAAGGTTTGCATTCTGGCTTGCTCCCCATTAGAATCAAGCTGCTGTTAGCTGATTTGGTAGTTTAACGTCATGTTCCTTTATATCTGCTGGATTATCAGCTTTAGATTTACATCACTATTGACAAACAGTTTAAAAGCAATCGCCAATTCTAATGGCTTCATGAGAAAGAACATCTGTCCCACATTTGCTCTGTAAATTCAGAGGCCAGGGCCAGCATAACTGATAGAAGCAGAATTCACTTCTACTTCTCTACTCTTAGTTAAGTGCTTCCCTGTTGCTTAAGTAAAATATGTAACATAATTTAGGTATGCTGAAAGATACTCCTCAAGGTCAAGCTTCACAGAGAGTTTCTATTACGTTTGTAAATCTTTTCTTTTCCTTCTTTTTAGACAAGAACATTGTTACTGCTTTTGAGGTTCATTTGACTTACTAAATACCTTGATGGAGACAGGGGAGTGTGTGGGAGTAAACACCAGCACTTCAGTTATTTCTGTTCCACTGTGCCCTTGCAAGCTTTGGGTGGGCCTCTGACACTCACCCTGTGCTCCTTCCCTTGTCCTTCTCAACAGGGAAAGTGCACTTTATCTACCAACACCAAAATATATGGAAGTCAATTTACTTGAAAGCCATTATTTTATTCCTTTACTGTTCTTCTTTTCCTAAGCCTCACAAGCTCTCCCTGATCAGTGCCAGGGATCACCTTCACATACTCCAGTGCATGACACTCGAGTATAAAACCCAGTTCTCTTTTTCATCACCTGTACTTTCCTCCTTTTAGACATACCATGAGTATACGTGACGAAGGATTTAGTTTTAATAAAAACAGCTTAAAGTAGCAATTTGTTGCTTTAATGGCAGCTGTTAATTTATAGATATTTAAAGACCAATACATTATTTGAGTTACCTTTAAGTGTTCAGCATTCTTTGTTATATTTTTCTAGGGGGGAAAAAAGCTTTATTTTCTTCCCCTTTGCCATTATAATAATTTAATTGATTTGTTTTTTCAATTCAAGAAATTGAAAAGCAAAAGGATAAAAAAAGTTAATATTTTACTTTTTTCTAATGATCATCTTAGACATGGGGCGTAAGTGAAAAAATAAGACAGTCAGAAAGAAAATTATATTTGCAGTTGATTGTTCAATGAATATATTTGCCTTGCACTTGAAATAACTGCACCTTTTCCTCCATAATGTGGTAATGTTTCTTCAATCAGCTTCATTTTAGAAAACTAACAGCTATAGACTTTACTGAAATGCTTAATCAAGAGTTAAACCCTATATTCAGTCATATATGGTAAAAAAACAAATTCCATTTTTGTTATCTAGCAAGTGCCCCAGCTTCACCTCGGGAAATGATCAGCCTAAAAGAAAGAAAAACAGACTATGAATCAACTGGAACTAATGCCACTTACCATGGAAATAAGGGAGAACACACTTCCAGGAAAGACACCATGACAGGTGAGATTGTGCTTGCATAGTGTGTATAAAGATCAGCTGTGAGAGACTGCTGATTTTATGGAATTGGCTGGGCTTACTGCACTGTGGAAAAGAGCCAACCTGCTTCGGTTGATTCCAAAGTTTTAGCCACCTTGAGAAATGCAGCTGAAGATATGTTTGAATAAATACAATGCTAGGAGAAAATTATTTGTGAAGACCATGTTTCTTCACAGAAGAAAGGCTCTAAATCAAATTTTGCATGTCTTTTTCAATTTTACATTTGTTTTTATTTCAGAATGAGGTTGGTCAATCACTTTGAATTAACTGGTATAGTTGAGTATGCACAGAGATCCCTAACATCTGTCTTTTGCAAGGAATGGCTCTCCAGGATCAGTTAGCTTATTTTGTATATCAGTTATTCCTAGGAAATTTGTGGCTGTATGTAAAGTCTGTCTGTGTTACTTTCTCAGCTGGGCTGATTTAAATGCAGTAATTTTTTCTGTATGTTGTGACATCTGTTGCAGGTTTCTTTGAAGGTCTTTCTTCCCCAGTGAGCTCATTAATCACTTAGAATTTCAGTAATTGGAAAATTTTGAGTGCTTTGCCCAGTGCTGCTCCTCTTCATGAATTATCTTGCAAAATACATGTTCATCTCCATCACCGTTGTACAGGCTTCTATAACCATTCTTGAACATTTTGTTACGTTTATATAGTGCCAAGCATCACAGTCTCCTCCAAATGCTGCCTCAGGGCAAGCCAAAAATCACAGTGGGAAGTCACTCTGCATTTTCTGAATGCCTGTAACCTTTCCCATGCCCTTGCTCAGAGGCAGAATGGGTTGTTCCCCAGGAATGTGCTGGTTCAGCATCACTCCACCCATAAGATCCATCATTCAAGACTGTATTCAGGATGTGAAGATACTATCACTGTATCAATGATGGTATATGTGATTATGCAATCAAAACCTGAAGACAAGCCTTGGAATTTGTGTGAAAATGCAATACATGAATTAGCCTGAAAGTGAAAATCTAAAGAGAAGAAGAGAACACAGTCAAGAGTGTTTGGAAACCACAGGAATTAGGAGTGTCCTGAATGACTTCTGCAGGGTACTACAGGAGAGTGCAGAAGATTCAGTCAAGGTACGGCATTTTATGTATCTATAATGTTTTGAGTGTTTTGTAGTCACTGCATGAGATGGTTCTGTTCGTTGGTCCTTACACTTCAGTGGTCCTTACTTGGCTGATTGTGAAGGACAGGACTGCAGTTTTTTCAGCCATTTGTCAAGGACCCATGAAGGGTGAATCTCAGGAAAAGGCCAATCAGGCTGAAAAGAAAAAGGCAGAAACAGTAGTATCTTGTTCTAGCTGTGTCTGCAGATTTAGACTAGCAAATTATATCAGAAAGTTCAGCAAAAAAACAATGTCTCCTTGTTGAAAATGTGTGGTTTTTTGCAGATAGTCTTGTCTTCCCTCCGCACATTAAAAAAAAGCTTTTTTTTTCCCCACCCTTTTCCATTTTCTTTTTTACCGTAGTGTGTTTCTTCTCCCATTCCTGCTTCCTTTATTTCCTTTCCCTTGCAATAATTTTCAGACTGTGAGGTTTGTGCTGTTTCAGGAACCTTTGCTCCACTTTGATTTTTGCGTTGTGTTTTCCTTTAATATTGCCTTGTATTTTGTCTATTTCTATGGTTATTTGGGTGGGCTTTAAGTAAGGAAACTTGAAACTCTCAGTATCATGCTCAGATATGAACTGTCTTTACACTGAGCTCAGCGAGGAAAAAATCAGACATTCAAATTAAAAAGTGTAATAATATTTCACAATGTTACATGACCAATGTACAAATAAATATGGAATTAACAAACAACTTTTTCTCTTTCAGATCACCAAATCTCTGCTCATTTGGTCTGAGCTCAGATTAAGCACCATTTTAAGAACAAAAGAAAATGAGAGAAGGAGACTTGCTCATCAACATTCAACATGAAATTTGTGTAACATAATTGTAGCTCATTAAATAATAAATATTTGATTTAAAAACATTTTAAAATTGGTATTTGTGATTTTGTGAGACATTTTAACTTTACTCAAGTCGCCTTATACGTGTTCTTGTGGCAAGTTCATTGCAATGCCTGTGTTTCATGTTGTGCATCAGACGGTACATTGCAGCTGGTACCTCCACTTCAATGGGACTTAGATGAATGTTTTTCAGATTCCCCCTGGTGTACACATATTTTGATCTGCTCTTCTATTTTTGTGCCAAGCTGATGTATTACACAAACCTTTCTCTGACTTATGGATTTACACAGAATGTAGAGCCACAGCTGTAGTCCCAATTTATCCATGACTGTCTCCATTCTCTTCTCCAAAGCTCTCCTCAGTTTATAGTTCAAAAATTTTATGACCTCGGCTGGGACAGAAATTAAGGTTTTTTTGATGGATTTTTGAAGTAGAAATGTTGGCTTCCTACCATTCTGAGGGTTTGTCAGGAAACCTCTGGGGAAAATGGAGAATCTATGAAGTAAACAGTTTGGCTGAAGATGATAACTTATATTGATTTCACAAGGATGGCTAAAAAAATAGAGGCACAATATCAAAGTTCTCATTGCCCTCTTCACGGGTTTATGATGCCTTTTATATTTACTGTCCATTTTCTTCTCTCTGTAGAAAATAATAACCAATAATAAAATTTTGTCACCTAAAGTATATTTTTAAAACAAAAACTATTATATTCTGTTAAAAAAAGCGGGAACTGTAAGTGCATGCAATGATGTTATTTATGCCATGGTGTTCCTTCAGAATAGGGAAGAGATAAGGTTTCCATGTACTATCATGGGACTCCTTCTTTGAAGTTTCTCTTACTTTCTTAGTTCCCTTGCTAAATTAATATGTGCATCATAGTTTACATGCTGTGTCTTCACTTCCAGCAACAGAAAAAACTTCTGATTAATCTATTTTCCCTTGCTTGTAAACAATCAGTCATCAGTACTTTTGTTATTTAACCTTACTGGCAAGTCCCTGCACATTCAGAACATAACCAGCCACCATCAGGTGTGACACATGCTCAGGTTACTTTAACTTATTATTACTTTCAGAAACCATAATATACTGTATCTTTTCTCATGCCCTTACCTCATTTTTCACTGTGCAGGAAGGTGGCAGTGGTAGTGACAGGTAATGATCTCTGTTACCCAAGATTTGTGAGTCATAGCAGCATTCACCTTTATTGTTTCAAACTAAATGTTGTAAAATGGAGACCTGCTGCTTTTAGCAGAAAAAGCAGGTTACATGATATCAGAGGAGGATGACTACCTGTCTAACTGAGCTGTCCTTTCTTTTAATCAGTTTGTGATTCTGAGGGCAAAAGGCCAGCATCTTGTTATTTCAAAGTGTCTGTAAAAGTATTCAGAATAAGTACTTCCAAGACCTGAAAGCTGAATGTTAAACCATGGATCAAGTGACTGGGATATATGGGGATGAATTTGGTCAATGACTTCTTTGTCACATAAACCACTAACATAATTTTCAAAGCTATTGTCAGCGTTAAAGAAAACTACTGTGGGGAACTCTGTTTTGTTTTTTGTTTTTGTTTTTTTTAATCAATATCACCTAGGAAACTGAGCAGAGGGGAGAAATAAAGGTATTTTTCTATAATGTCCTGTATGCAATGCAACCACGAAGTACTGCAGGTTGATCACAGTACTCATAGTACTTTTTAGAACTCTCAGAATTTTGCCTACTAAAAAGTACCTGTTCAGTATTATCATGTGCTGATGTTTAGATACTCCATAAAATATGCACATAAACATGCACACTGATCACTTAATTCATTTAATCTTCAGCTACAGTTCTTGCATCTCTGTGAGGAAATGTGGCTGCAGGAATATCTCTCTTACTCCTTTTGCTCCTTTCCCTTCTCTTGCCTTTCTTGTTTGTTTGTTTTAATTATTTCTTGACCTCTTTTTCTCTCTGTTTTACAATTTTATCATGATGGTACATTTACAATATTTTCAGGGAAAATCATATACTAATCACACAATGTCTGTCCATTCATCTAGTTCATTCTCTCCTTTCTTTTATATTTTCCCTCTGCTTTTGGACAGCAAGTCAACTGCTCAGTAAAGCATGGCAGAGCGGGAATGGAGTTCCCAGGGGTGCCACCTGTGTGTTAAGAAGCAGGTATTGGAGCAGGGCTGCATGCATTGCTAGCAGCTACATGACTTGCATTTCTTCCAGAATCAGAATTACCTCAATCTCCAAGCTAGCCTGAGCCAGGATTTTGTATTCTTGAATTCTTGGCATCCATTTTTAAGCATTTTATGTCTCATATTTTTTATTACTTTGAGAAAAGATTACTAGGGGGGTTGGGTTTTTCTCATTTTAGACTTGTGAATTTGTATCCTCATCACTGCAGTGAAATCAGCAGCACAGAGCTGGCAGCTATTTTCATAAGCTGATACTATCCATTTTCCATCACAGAATATGTGATCTGGAAGACCGTAAATCTTCAATCTGGCGTGTGACATTTGTGGGCACATCAGTGCAAATGTCACAGTAGTGCACTGGACAGCTGTGCACCAACTCTGAACTATTTCTGGGTTTATAACAGTCATGGCTATTAGCAGCACATATGCACCATATGCCTTTTTATATATCTGTATGGAACAGTCATGACCCTCCTCTTAATGTCTCTGACTGCTGGTAGAAACAACGTGCAAATTAGCATGTGTCCAGTTTGCTATTTTTCATCAGATTCTTCATAATACTCTCAGATGTTGCACTCTATACCAGTCCTTTACTCTTGACTTCAAGCAACCATGAACAGTATTGCCCCCTCTGAACTGAATATGTTCATGTCTGACTAGAAATTCACCTGCACGAAGCTTCAAACGTGTAGTACACGAAGCGTGTATCTTGGCACATATATACATGAAAACAAAATGGTTACAAGAATTTCTTCCTCCATCCATGACAGTCGAACACAGTGAATGTCATTTTCATGTTTTTTCAAGAACTGGGACTTCACAAAATGGATAGCTGAAACACTGTGTATCTTTAGATCTTGAGAAAAGGAATTTGTATAACCCAGCTTCATTTAGCACTTTGTGGGGCAAGCAAGAATAACAGAAAAATAGCATTAAAAAGATGATATCAAGGAAAGATCTGGCACTTTTACTGCTGAGAGTTGTGTTGACATGAGATGCACCATAAAGAGCAATGCTGATGCGAACTCCTCTAATACCAAAGATTCATCAGGAGGGGTATTTTCAAACACTACAGGAGAGGCTGTAGCTGTAATGTAAAGAAATCCACTGAAATAATAGCCAAGTCTCCCATCACTCAGGTGACAAAATGTAACCTGAACAGTGAGAATCTCTGCAGATCAACTCCTCAGCACTAACATCAATGACCAAAGAAAACTAGTTGAGCAGTAGTTTGCATCATTTCCACCTGTTTCTGTGTTACAGCCTATTGGCATACAGGTGGAATTAAGAGTGTCTACCACTGGAGAAGACCAACCAGCATCTGTTACTAGAGTTCATATTCTTCCCACCTTCAAAAAAAAGGGTCATGAAGCACTTGTAGACCTCCAGAGCTCTTTCCATTTCCTACACAGGACTATTCACTTTCTTAGTAATTGCATCCAGCTCTTCAAGAAACAAGAGGGTTTTCACCTCTATCAGTTAATGGTTATGAAGTAAAAAATCTCTTTTTCCAGCTGTTAGAGCTCATCATCCCACCATATAAGCCCTATCTTTATCCTGTTTTCATGAACATACTGGAGAACCTCAAGAACACCATATGAGATCTGTAAAGCAGCAACATGGAACAATGCATGAAAATGACAAAATTTATACCTTCAGCATGGAACCCATGGCAGATGTGAAGATCAGGATTGGTTTGTTCTGGTCAACTGAAGGAACTGAAGGCCATGCCATTCCTTTCTCCAGAATGGGTGCAGAGAGGGGGGAAAAGGTAGAGGCGGTTTTGCTTACAGAGAGTCCAACCTTTGCACACTGCCAAAGGAAGAAAGAATATTTACATCTTCAGTAACTGTGGTTCTTCTTAGCAATGTGACTGGCATGGATCCCATATCCAGGTTCAGCTCTGATGCTTAGCCCTCACCCTCAGAAGTTTGAGTTGTGAAAGCATTAAAAGCCACTCTTGGTGCCTCCAGGTTTTATACCATTGCACAGACACCTGAGAGAAGTTACGAACATGTTTCATTTCTACTGATAACTCTGATTCACAACTACTCAATTTTTACTTTCAGGCCTGTTCTTTTATAGTAAGAGTCCTCATGACAGCATCCAATCATTGGTTAGAATGTCTGGAAAGTTAATAATGCATGAAAAGTGTGCAGCAACCACATAAAATGCTACCTTCATAGTCTTTAAAATAGAAACAACTACAATCTTTCAAGTCCTACCAGCAAACTCAACTTCAGCTAGATTGCCAAATCAAAGGGATCAGTGGAGTCAGCTTTGCAAGGAAAATCCTTTGTTTTTTATGGGTTTTATTTTGGGACAGGGTGGGAACTAAATTTTTGCAAGACTCTGTTATTATCCTCCTTGTCTTTACAATTACTTTCCATTTCAAACTCGTAGCTCAGTTTTATCTCTGCTTTTCAGTAGTAGAACATCTGAGAAGAAAGTGACAGCAGTGACAGCAGTCATGGATTTGAGACTATCTTGTCCAGACCTCTTCAGTATATTACTTTCTTGCATTACTTTTCACTTGCATTTAATCACTTTTTGCATTAATAATGTCATGATATATCAAAATCACCGTAGGATTAATAATCCACATCATCCAAGTTCAGTTGAAAGAACTGAATGTTTCTTAATCTCAGTATTTACAACTGCTACCTGTTTAGTGTATGCATGTTATATAATGCCATCTATAACCTGAAATATATTATTGAATGCTAACTGTATATGAAATTATTTTATTTATTTATATGTGAGGCACACAACAGTGGTGTGAACACAACATAGAGCCTGTTACCATTAATAAATGTATACCAAGGACATATACATGCACCAAAGCAAGGATGATGACTGTTTAGTGGGAGGAAGGGAAAAGAGAAGTCTGCAGATGCTTTTAAAGCCTTTGGGTGTGTGGGAAACAGGCTTTGTATGATGTATTTATTGAAGCTTTAAGAATTCACTTTGAAGCCAAAGAGGTATGTTTGGTAAACCTGCTTTTTCCTTCCTTTTCTCTCTCTCCAGCTCAGAACACTGGAATCTCAACTTTGTACAGAAATTCGTATGGTGCGCCTGCTGAAGATATCAAACATAACCAGGTACGTACAGAGACTAAAGTGTTACTGTTCCAGATGGCAAGAACTGGTGCAACATTATATATGGAAATGGAAGAAAAATACCACAAATTCAAAAATACCACATATAAACAGGTTGCTTCTTGTAGGATTTTTCTCCTATGTCCAAATTAAACATCTGTGTTTGAATACATGGGATAAAATGAAGCCCTGAAGATCCTTTATACCTTGATAGCAGTTCTAGAAATAGAAAGTAGAGTAACTACACTCCCTTGTGCAGTTCTAATACTGGGCCCAAACTTTCTAAGATCACATGTGGTACTCCTAAAGGTAGTGAACTTAAGCAGTCTTTTTCACTTCCACATAAAGTCCAAGACAGGTATTTGTTTTGAACAAGAACCATGGAGTTTGGGCCACAATAGTGCAACTGTTACTGTCATCTTGAAGGAGCATTACTAACTTCTGCAGAGTCAGGGTGATCCACAGAGTCTTCTGATGTCACTGTCTGAGGATCAGTACTCCCAGTGATGACCATGTGAGGATTGACAGGCTGCATCATTTTGCAGACAGAAAGTCTGCCCAAACTCACAGAGGTGGCATAAAGTGAAAGATAGTCTTCTGAGAAGAAGTGCTTAAACACTTCATATTTCAATGAAGTCCCAGCTATAAAACCAGAGATTCACTGGGGCTGTCTGAAAACAATGTTATGGCAACCTAAGGATAGGAAACCATCTGAGATTTTTTTTCTGCTTATCATAAACATTTCAGCTTCAAGGCAACTAGCTGAAATGTACCAGCAACATAAGATTGTCACCACTGAAGTGTTAAGAAGGTGGTAAGTAGATGCTTCTGCTTAACAGTAGCAGAAGAACCCATTTCAGGGCACTTCTGTCATGTTAGTGCCCTGAAGACTGTAAATGGTTCTCAAGAATATGGTGTCACCTGTCCCCCTAAATCTCACTTCTGTCAAAGGCAGCTGCAAAATCTTTAGCATCTTTGGAGTGTGTATTACTTCTATTTGAATTCTTCAAAGCTGACTTTTGATCACCAATATTTGCATTATACAGCTGCAAGTTATACATAGATTGTATTTAGGAAAGGAACTATAAGCTATGCTGCATGAACTGCTGCTGACATAAATGAGCATCTTTAGCAGCAATAATATTAAATAATAAATGTATTTGATGATAATACTACTATTAAATAAATGTGAAGAAATAAAATGACAAGACAGAGCTGTGGAATTAATTCACGATCAAGCAGTACTTTGCGATGCACAACTTAATATTTCAAACATGAAAAATGTGAGATTTGCTCCTTCTTCCATCCTGTTGCCCACAATAAGTTGTATCTAACAAGCTGTGGGTATTACTGTCTTTCAGGTTTCAACACAGCCAGTTCCACAGGAGCCCAGCAGAAAAGATTATGAACCATATCAGCCATTTCAGAATTCAACAAGAAACTATGACGAGTCCTTCTTTGAGGACCAAGTGCATCATCGTCCACCTGCAAGCGAATACAACATGCACCTGGGACTAAAGTCAACTGGCAACTATGTCGACTTCTACTCAGCTGCTCGTCCCTATAGTGAACTTAACTATGAAACAAGCCACTATCCAGCCTCTCCCGACTCCTGGGTTTGAGACTCGGGCAGATACAAAAGCTCCAGGAACTGTGCATGTGCATGCATACCACAAGACATTTTTTTTCCTGCAAATTTAGTTTGTTAAAGCCTGTTCCATAGGAAGGCACAGATAACCAGTATGGAAAAAATTAAGAGATTTTTTTAGAAAGCTAAAAGATATGAAAGCTAAACCTGGGAGTAATTAGAAAGAAATATATATATACATATATATATTTTACAGTGTGGGGCAACTTTACTGTTGGCCTGTAGAGTCTAAAGTTCAGTGCTGTTTATTGAACGTGGCTGAAGGAAGGAGGAAGAACATGACAGTGGATCTGGGTCAAGAGTTAAGCACAAGTTACTGAGCAGCGTACATACTTTATGGGGAACAGCTTCTCACACTTTGTTTAATATCCTCATTCGTTGTGAATCTAGGCTTCAAGTTGCATTTGGGGTTTCCTCTGTACAGCAAGATGTTTCTTGCCTTTTGTTAATGCATTGTTGTAAAGTATTTGATGTACATTACAGATAAAAAAAAGGTGCATTGTGTATATTACACCAATGCCACAGTGTTTCTTCATCTATGGTTCTAAATATTGCTTCAATTTCAAATTTTGAAAGATGTATGAATTTCCAGTTTTTTGTTTTCTTTTCCCCGGTGCGTTTTAACAAAAAAAAAATCAAAAAAAATCAAAAAAAAAACAAAAAGGAATATTTAGCAGTATTGTTTGTTCTGATATGTGAATTTGTTTGTGGCAACTAAAAAAAAACAGCATTCAGCAGTTTCTGACAATTAACATTCATCATTCCACACTCCTTGTCAACAAAGTGCTTTTTCACTGCCTAAAATTTTAGATGTAGATATTTGAAATAGATTTTTTTCATTTATACCAGTTTTCTTTATGATGATACAGTGTTAAAAGAAAATAAATTACAATTGATCTGTCATCCATATTTGCTAAGAATGTCTATTTCCAAGAACCTACCGTACAAATACACATTCTTACTTGTGTGTGTCCACGTATGCATAGTATTCCATGTGTGTGTGAGTGTGTGTTTGTGTGGCGTAAGACTTCTTTTTATCCAATGTTCTCCTTGTTAAGCTTCAATTTTTGTTTCATTTTCAGTTCTTTTAAACAGTGGAAACTCCAGTATGTGCTTTCTCTTACTCATGTTCGTAACCATCGATAGCAATTCAACATTGCTAGGCCACATGCTCACAAAAGAAGGGATAACTGATTTTTTTTTCACCAACTCCATCACCCTTAGGTGCCATTTCCTTTAAAATAGCATCTTTTAATCTCCTCTTGAGGAAATTTCATTACTCTCCAGACACCAACCAGTAAGTGCTCAAGGAAGGCAGAGTTTGATCTTGCCATCTCCCTGAGGGAACAGAAAGCTAAGACCCATCAGACTTTAATCTGGACTCTCCAAACTTTTTAGACTACAGAAGGGTCCAATTCTTGAACCATTAGGACAATCATTTATTTTAATCCATACCAAAAAGAAAACCCAACATCCAGAACACATTCCTCAAATAAGAAAATAAAGACCATTTCTGTGCATTTAAAGTAAAATTCTAAAAAATGTAAGGGACAGGTAAATTGTTTTAATTTTAAAAGAAAAGAACAGCTACCTAGGCTAGGAGGCCAGAAGAACTGGCACATTCATCTTAGCTCTTGTAATGCTGGAAGGAAAAAAAAAGAATCAAACATCTCTTCATTTCTGTGATTCAGGCAACAAACAGTTCAGCATACAGTTTTCAGAGCATAAGACCCACCACAAATGGAGTAGATGTAAATTGCTTAAATTACAAATTAGGAATTTGTTTTAGGTTGCAGACATTTCTGTGGTTAGTCACTGTAATAGTTTTAACATCACCTGGCACACTTCTGGCTGTGCACAGGGGGAGGAGTCTCTCGCAGGTCATCACCTGCTCTGTAGGACGCAGCCCAAGTAGTTCATGCAGGCGGATATTGTGACGTAGAATTGGTTTATTGGTAATCTAGGACTATAGTTTAATCTTTTTGGCAGCTTTTCCCGGTGTACGATATGTAACCTTTGCTCTTTGTAGTAAATGGTGAAAAAAATAGCATGCAAAAATTTTTTTAAAAATTTAAGAAAGGGTGGGTGGGAGGGGCACAGTGGGCCAGATGTATAGTGAGGTAGATAAAAATACTATTCATAGTTTTGGACACAGGTTGTTTATATTTTATTTATTACATTGATTTAATAAGTGACATTTGCAGTGCTCTTTTGAACAAAGCACATTTTCAGTATAAAAACTTTTTTTTAATAAAGAATGTCACTCGCAACTGGAAGTTTTTCTTGACTGCCTGATAAGCACCAGGTTGGTGCAGTTCTCCAGGCACAGGTTTGCCAACAGGCTGAGGGGATGCATCATTCTGTTTGAAGTCCTTAGGACAGGAGATTATTGCAAGTTATATATATTTCCATCCTTCAAACTACTGAAATGCCCACATTGCCCTCTCTCAGCTCCTCTGAGGAATTACTTGGAGTCAAATGTTGACCATTGCTCAAGTGAGAGATTGTGGATTGATGACATGGCAAAAAATACCTTTTGTCTATACTTTGTGTTGGTTTGTTTCCATTTTTCTGTAGTGGCAAGTGCTCCAACTGATAACATTCACTCTTGCTGTACTGAGTTTTGAGAAGGAGGTTGAATTACCTGGCTTGTTTTCCAGGTTTGGAAATACAACACTGCCGCCATACTGAGCAAGATGTATATGATGCATTCTTTTTAATATTGAGGAAAGTATCATGACCTATTGCTGTTCCCTTCATTCTTGTACTAGATCACACACAGAAATAGAGAAGAAACAAAACTATTCCAAAAAAAAATGTATAAAATGCAATTGATGTACTGTAAAATGTCGTTTTTTTTTTTTTTTTTTAACAAGCTTCGTATTAGAATCTTGTTCAGCTGTGTAGAGCTATATAAATCTCACTGTTTTATTAAATGCTGTTTATGGTCTGGAAGGAATGGTTAACCTATCTCAAGATTAACAAATTTGCACTAACATGAGCAATATTGATTTGAAAAAAAATATTAATTCAATATTTAAAAGATAAACTATGATTTTAAAGGTATATTAACACTGAAAGTACATTTGACAAATAACATATTTAAGCCCAAAATATAAATGGTTATGTCAGATAACACGAAAGACTATAACAATATAGATTGAGAAAAAAAAATGTGTTTCACTGTACATGTTGCTAACATGTACAAAGACAAACTCATATTGACGTATTTTCTATTAATAAATCCTACTGTATTGTGGAGAATCGCTGGTCATAGTGCACTATGTTTAAACTCAGTAGTTGACTCCATAGATTGATGCCCAGCTTCACAGATCAAACAGATCCTTGTCATTCATGTATTTTAAATATTAATTGGATACATAACTTTCAGTTCTCAAGTCATTTACGGCGCCCTCCCTCTCTACCAGGTTGATGAGCACAACCTACTGAACAATAACCAGCCAAGAGGAAAGGTCTTTTTGAGAAGAACACCCCTAATTATGGCTGCAAGGGCTCAGCTGCCACCACTAGCAGAGGGAGTTTATCTGCACCCCTAGAAAAAACCTGAAAACCTCAAGTCTGGTGCCACTGGATAGGAACATGCTGTAAAAAATGTGATCTTGGCCACAGGCTTTCTAGACCACAGCCAAGAAACAAAGAGCAAAGCATTAATTTACTTGTGCACTGCTGGCAGTCCCAGCACACAGTGCATGTAAAGGATCGGGAGTAATTGTTTCTTGGGTTGCATGAGCTTGCAGAGGCATCTCGCCAGGGAGACTTGCAACTCAAATCAGAAATGCTGACTTATTTTTTTATATCTTGGCACAGCACAGGCTGTGCAAGCCAGTGCATGACAAGGGAAGCTTTCTCATCTCCTCTGTCACTCTCCTGCCAGCAAGGCAGAAAGAGGTCCGAGTTTAGTGTTACTGCTTGTATCATGGGGAGGAGTGGGAGAGATGGAGACAGCAGTCCAAAGCAGAGGAAGGAAACAAAGGGCCTAAAAATACAAACACTTAGTGTTTGTGCATCAAGCTAGATCTACATCCATAATTACTAACAGTGGAGTGGACCCAACAAGACATTTTATGCACTAAGATATTCAAATATGACCAATAAGTTAATGCAATGAACTTTTAACAGTGGCAGTGTGATGCATGCAAAGCTTTGTGGTAGAAAAGTGGGAGGGAGTGACAGAGAGAAGTCACAGGTCACCACTGGACACTTCCAGCTTCAGCCAGCAGATGTTGGGCATGTGGGCTGAGACTGTTTACTGCTGTGAAGGAGAGGGGAGAGACTCGAGACTCTTTATAAAAAACTTTAGGTCCAAGCCTTTCAGACAACATCAGGCAGCTAAAACAGAGGCCACTTTATGTAAACCTGCCCTTTGCCCTGGCCATCCTCAATGGCAGATTGTGGTCCCTCTAGCAGATACATGGAGATGGTGCACACAGGGGCAGTCCCATCAAGGGCCCAACTTGCAAAGGCTCTTTACTCTCAGCTGGGCAATACCTGGTACAGGTGTGTGTCTGACAGCTGCCAGGGCCAGGGCTTGTCAAGCAGCTACAGCCACTTTCAGGTTGAAAGCATTTTCCCTGGAGGACAGGTGGGCACCAACATCCGCCAAGGAACTGTGCAGTCCTGGCTCTTTCCCAGAGACTAGACAGTTTCTAAATGGTGGCCTAAAGCCAGTTGCAGAAATTTAGGCTGAAAGTGAGGGATTTGAGTTTCATCACCAGGCAAGGGGTTTGAAGCCTGCAGATGATACCTGTGAGGAGAGGGGCATCTCCACCTTCCAGGCTGTTCTAAAAAACAAGTGAGAAAAGCTGTGACTATTGCACATCTTTTGACAAGCTGGGTTAGAAGCACTTGCTTCTAACTCATGCTCCACTCTTCTGAGGGCCAAACCAAACAGCTCCATGTAACACAAACATTTCTAGTTCTTCCTCCCTGGTGCTCCACCAGGGTTTTGCACCATCTCAGCTGGGACAGGTCAGTCAAAAGAATGGTACAGCACAGACCTCTGCAAGTCCAGCAAGGTGCGTGCATGGGTACTGCTGCTAGTCAGGTGCAGTACTCTTTAAAGACACCATGCCACTGCATTGTTCTTAAACCTAATTCTTTATAAAACTCACTTAAATATTTTTAATGCAATCTTAAAAGCTGTTTCCTTTATCTTTGAGCATTGGTGTTGCTTTGCCAGGAGAAAGCACATCCTAAACTCTTGCAACCTGTAAATATTTAGCTTATGCCTAATTCCAAAGCCCACAGAAATCTCTGGAAACATTTTCATCAGCTTCACCAGTCCCAAAGTGACAACAGGTAAAGAACTGGTACAACCTTCTCAAAGGATGTGCACATTGAGGTTGCTCTTGCCAGCACATCAAAGGCTGCAACCTTCTAACAGCTAAGAGGAAAAAAAATTAGTTGCTAGTACCTGTCTGTCAATATTTACACTAGAGCCTTTACTTCTCTGCACTTTTATTTTCCCTGCTTTCAGAGAGTGACATAGATAAAAAGTACTCACAGTAACTGATTGTTGCAGTTAATGTCAGTAGTTGGATGAGTAGTTTCAGATGCTGAAATACCTTTCTTTTCCATACGGGTAAAATCTATAACTTGCCACTAAACCTAGGAAAGCAAAATAGCAGTGTTTTGCTGATTCATTATTTTTCACAAATTCAATTAAAATAGCAACTCACAGAAGTAATTTCATTTATACACAGCCCATTGGCTATGGGGGTTGATTTTTACATTATTTATTTATTTTACATTAATGTTGCATAGGCATAAAATGTTGATAACTGAACATTAAGACAGTAACTTATTAAATAACATCAGAATAACATCTGAAGAGAAAATTTGTGGCCTAGAATTCAGGCTGCTGTGTAGAGACACAATCAATTATTACTTCTGTCATCAGCAGAGAGAGAGAGAAAAAAAACTCTACCATTTCAAGCCTAACATCTTCTGTAGCAAATAATAGTCCATTTTGAAAGAGACTTCCACTCTTTCCCTCAGGGAAACAGCAACTCAAACAAACAAACAAACAAACACCACCCCAAAACCCCACAACCTTTTTCTTAAACTACCCTGGGTTTGACTTTTTTATTGGAGTGGTGGGGTGGACGAGAATTTGCACTATATGCAATATTTGAACAATATATTTTGTTGCTTTTGTTTCTGCCTGAGGTGTGTGAATGTGGGCAAGAGCACCATTCACTGTAGTGCTGTAGCAGCATTAAGCAAATCAAAATATGCCAAATAGCAGATGCATTGCCAAATGTGACAGCCACCACTTCCAATACCCTGGCTACCACTGCAGGCTTGTCATCACGGGAAAGAGAAGAGAGAGCGTCAGCCTCCTGTTACACAGACACACCAGCGCTCAGTCAAGAGTGAAAAGAGTGAGCTGTGCAAAAGCTGCTCGGAAAAGACGGGAGCTGCCTGCAGGGTGCTCTCCACCGCAGGGCTGGGTGGGACAAGCTGTGGCAGTGTATGGGGCAGCCCGCAGCCTGTGGGAGCACCATGGGGAGGAGGCGGGGGTCAAGGGCTGGCAACAGTGGGCAAAATTGGGCAGAAGTGCTGGGGCCAAGGTGCGAGTGCCAGCCAGAGAGCGCTGAGTGCTGCAGCTTCAAAGGACTCAGCGCTGACCAGGCACCGCTGCCTTACGCTGCTCCTGCAGCTCAGCCTGGGGTCCTCCAGTCCAGAGTTTTGCTTTACTTTCAGTTAGAATGGTTTAAGAGGGGATTTGTTTGGTTTGGGTTTTTTTCTTTTGGTCCTTTTCATAGCAATGTAACACTTCATAGAATCATAGAATCATAGAATGGTTGAAGGGACCTTAAAGATCATTTAGTCCAAATTCCCTCCCGTAGGCAGGGACACCTTCCAGTAGACCAGGTTTATCAGACCCACATCCAGCCTGGCCTTAAACATTTCTAGGGATGGGGCATCCACAGCTTCTCTGGGCAATCTGTTCCAGTCCCTCACCAACCTCGCAGTAAAGAATTTCTTCCTAACATCTAAAATAACATAATAACTCTCCTTTCTTTTAGTTTAATACCACTCCACTTGTCCTATCACTATCTGCCTTTAATTACAGTGGTTTGAGAGGTTACCTTTTAGTTTTGTTTTGTTCTCTTCTAGTTCCTTTTTAATAGTGCAAGAGTTGTTATGGTCTGCTCCGATTACCAAACTCTGGGTGCAGCGCCAATGCTTGCATGTCAGCCACTCAATCTGCTCTTGCAGGCACAGCTTATCTGGAATGTAGTGAAGAAAAAGAAAAATCTCAGTTAGTGGATCATTTGTTCTGAACAAAATAAAGGACTCTTTAAATATTCATGATTTGCTGGTGCATTAAAGCATGGGCAGCAGCTCCTAGCCCTGACCAAGGCTTTGGTCTGGGCACACCCGCTGATGTTTGGGCAGGTAGCTGCAGACTGCCTGAGTGGGGAGGCACTGCCCACAAGTTATGTCACCATCCCCACTGAGGAGAAGGGCTCTCTGCCAACACAGGGGCATCTGTAGTAGCTTTAAGTTATTAAGAGGGGAATGTAATGTTGGAAGTCAGAGATCAGGAGATTTAAAGCTGCAGTTTTCTGTTTACACAGAAAACTGTGAGCTATCCTTCCCACAGTGAAGATCTGTGGTTTGGGCTTTTCTGGCTGCCTTTTTTTTTTTTTCTTTCAGTGATTAGGGTTTAGGGCAATAACATTTTGATGCAACTATCTGTTGAATGTGTTTTGACTAAGCAAAAAGAAAAATTATGTTAATAAATATAATTGAAAAATATGCAGTGGAGGCAAATTGGTTTGACTTTCAAAAATTTGATGTATATGTGTAGTTTAAGATAATGATTTGGTTTAACAACACTGTGATGTAAATGTAAATTATGTACTCTTATAGACTGTGAAATTCCAGGTCTATCAGTTGTGCATAGCAAACAGTTAATTAATGACTCCACAAATCAGCAAAATTAATGTTAAAGAGGTGTTAAATGACAGAAAGATTGTGGAGCTGCTTTGTGAAGTGACAAATGATGGCTGTCATTCATCTTGTGTCTGACATGCCACAGTTTAAGTATGATGCTTGCTGTATTAACTTTGATTTAAAAAAATAAAACTAGTTTTATAAACCACAACAACTTCAGTCACAACTAAGTCTGACCTGCTGGACTGAGGGATGTAAAAAGTGGGAAATTAACTATATAGTGTTTTATTGTGTTTCCAATACCACGTCCAGAGATCATGAATTTTCCCAGAAAGACTGGAACTCTTTTACTTCCAGAGATTTACTCTGTGCCTTGCTGATGGCACTTACTGCCTCTCACAAGACCATCTGTCAAGGAACTGTTGGAACCCCACTGAAAGGCCAACCATATTTTCCTGAAATCTCAGCAAAGAGGTAGGTGCTTGGAAACCAAAACATCAGCTTTGTATCGTCACAACTGAACTCCTCGTTCTTGCTCCAGGACCTCTGTCCACTACACGTAGGGCAAGAAGAGCAGAAAGGGGATGTGACTGCACCAGTCTGCTATTTGAAATAAATCACCACCTGAGACTGGCAACATCTAAAACAGTCTAATAGCACCATAGCTCTATTTTTTTGTTGGTTTGGTTTGGTTTTTTTGGTGTGAGGGCTCCAGTGGCGATGGGTGCACAATGGCAAAGAGAGAAATTCAGCTTATTGCATGCAAAGAAGTTTTCAGCTTAATTTTCTTTCTTGCAGCACCTCTAAAGGTTCTGAAGCCAGTGTTCTATTAGGAACCTCCTTAAATGTACCCACTGCTCCTGTTACTGCCACTCACATCCTTGCAGACTTGACTAGTTCCTGTACCTGGTTCAATAGGCAAGATAGGAAATAGTGCCACCAGGAGCTGAAGTTAACTGAGGCTTAATAAAGCCAAAGCAGTGCAATGTAATGGAGGAGACTTGCAAGGCAAAGGTCTGGAGATGGTTTAAAGTGCCCTCTGAAAAGAGAAGTGCCCTCTGAAAAGAGAAGTGCCCTTGTGACAGAAAGGGCTGAAAGGCATCATGCCTGCAGGAGAGGCAGAGGTGCACTGAGCCTGCCAGGTCCTTGGACAGCTGCCTGCTAAGTTGGACATGCACTTTGCAGGACATGCATTTCAGTGTCTTTGCTCAGGAAGGGAGGCACCACCCACTCCTACTTCCCCAGAGAAGATGGGACTGCCAAGGGCTTTGCAGGAGCTTGTCCTATGGCACAGTTCCAGTGAGTGGCCACATCTGGGTGGCAGCAGGACAGCAGTGCAGCTTGTCACATACATGGGTGGCACTGACAGAGGCACAAGAGCTAAGGACAGCCATGGGGGAACCAAGACTTCGCAGAGCTCAGACAATGGGACAGAGAGAGGCCAAGGTCTGCAAGGCTGTCAAATTAAAATATTAATGGCAATCACACATTTGTATCATAATAGCAAGTTTTAAGCTTTATAACAATAACAGAATATTTTTAGCCTCAGACCCTGTCTGGATTTGTTTGGGGTTTAACCCATTTTAGCCATATATGCAAAAATTATCCTAGAAACTTTTGTAGCAGCAACTCTGTCACCCATCTTTCTTTGACTGTCTCAGTATTTATATGTCTTAGCTGAGGTTTTGCTTAGCCTTGCACAGTTGTGTGGTGTCAGCAGTCAGCATGAGCAAAAATGCTCATCCAAATACAGGACGGATAAAGTATAACCAATTAAACAGTGGCAGATTAAGGCATGAACAGCATGTGATGAGTGAGGGTAGCAGGACGTGAGCTGCATCCAAGGCCAACTGATACTGGTTACAGAGCATGGATGTGCCCACAAGCTAAACCTGAGGGAAAGTAAGAGGAACTGGATCTTAACCTGTTTAGCAGCAGATATTAAACAGAGATACTGCATTTTGCCCTCACTGGTGGGATTCCAGAAGAGAATGCTCTGGGCAGAAGGAGCTCTGATCTGACATTTCTCAGGCCTGTAGGGAAGGAAAATGAGCTTAGCTTTGAATGTCTGTCTGTTCTTCACATGTGTAAGATCTTGCTAAAACTACATCAAGAATCAGGAAGTGTTGCCAAGTTGTTGGTGTGCAGCACAGACAGTATCCAAGACCTGTAAATTGGTGTAGCATCTGTGTCTGTCCCAGCATGAAAACCAGAAGGGGAGTTACTTTTGCCTAGAACACTTATGACTGTGAGTTTATAGGTGAGGACCTCAAAAATTATTTTAATAAGTTACTGCTTCTGTCAGTTTGCAGCTGTCAAAGTCAGAAAGCTGCTCAATTTTGGTTTTGGTTCACCTTGCTGGAAAAGAAAAATTCCTTGGGCAAATCGTAAAATCAAAAGCTTTCAGGAGAGGAAAATGCCCCGTGGCACATTCCTTCCTGCTGAAATATGACCAGGAAAGGACGCATTAGCCAGTGGAGCAAAAGTCTTGTTGAAGCCTGTTGAAGGCTAACTACAGTAGAGAAGATCTCCACGAGACAAGGAAAATACCCTACTTGATCAGGTGGAGATTTTGCTATATACAACCTTTCTCCTTGACCTCAGTTTTCTAAAAGCAGAATGGAAGATCCTTTGTCTATGGCCTGATGAAGCAGACTCTGGTTAGTACAGATGCTTTAAAATATAGACAGAATTCAGTGTAGACAGAAGAGATCAAATTCTGTTGTTCTCCTTTGTGTTCTTTATTCTGTTATTATTGTCCCCTGAAAGGATGATGAATATTCTTTTCATGTGCTTGATAATTGATTTGCATTATTATTGAATTTCCTTAATGTTGATAGAGCTGAGTTGTACAATATGGATTATATTGATTTTTCTGGAAACAGACTATTTATCTGCAATTTCTATCAACCTACTAAAGACATTGCATAACTGGCTTTCTATTGCTTTCAGGCAGCATCAAAAATGAAGTGTGATCAATTCATAAAGTTCAATAGACACTGGAGCTGTGTCCTTTATAAAACTGTCTGAAGTGCCTTCAAAAAGCAAAAACGAGATCCCAACACTGGATTTACATCAGGGGGTACCTAGAGCTCTTTGTCCTGGGTCAAGTTTAGTTCCAGAATTCACTTACTCATCTGATCAAAGTCAAAAATTATTTTACGTTGCAGGAAGCATCTCTTTGTTTGGACTCTGCAGATGTGAGGAAGGCTGGAGTAAGAAGTTCTGAATTAGAACAAACATATTTTAATTGAGCTTTTCATCTAGATATGTGCTTTCTGAAAAGCACATGCACAGGGACTTGTTGAACAGAGTTTTATACATTTCAGTAAGTCAATATTGCTTTTTTGGTCTTGAAGGGAAACTACACTCATTAGAAAAATTTTTCTTTGCATAGCAAACTATGAAGAATCTGTATGGCTTTATCAGGCCATATCAGAATTCAAATCTTATGGCTCACAATCTTTTTATAGTTATGTAACTGAATTAAACTGTATTTCCCTAATCTAACACCTATTTATATAGGAAGACTTCTTTTCTCAAGATATTTTCCAGACAGATTCCTGAAGTGTGTGTTTGAGGGCAGGTTGTTCTACCATGTTGATGAGACTTTGCATGTGCATTGTGTCCAACAAAATAAGAAAGATAAGCCTGCAGCATTTGTCAAAATGACAGTTCAGTTTCTGCATGTCATCCCTCCCACTGATTTAGCTCCCATTTTTTGTTTATATCTTAGACAAGAATAATTTCTTTTTCATGAGAAAACAATTTTCCCCTTATATGTTCTAAAGGGTTAAGTAGGTTTTTTATCACTCTTAGAAACATAACTGCAACCTTGAGTCTTCCATAAAAACCTTTTTCCTTCAAGGGCATGCTGACTACATTCATCTAATTTTGCCACTCTGATTTGCATATTAAAGAATTGTTTCTTCTTGCAGAAAAACAGTGTGAGCAAAATCCATGGCTTTTGATGCCAACTGTAAGCTAGATTAATGTTAGAGAAAATAATTGCAAAAACCAAAGTAATATATAACGTACTAGAGAGCTAACAAGGCAGTAGATAGTCACAGGGTTAACAGCTTGAAGAGAGAGCTCTGCTTCAAAGGCTTTTATGTTCCAACAGATGTCTGTAAAAGAAAATCATCATGAGAATACCATGCTGTATCTGTAGAGCTGAGCGGGGAGAGCATGGATTACCCACACACAAAACCACCTCCCAGAACAAACAAGAATCCCAAAGCAAATACTTTGTGGCAGTATGCAGAACAAATCAAGGATTTGGTAAATGCTGTGGACTCTTCATTTGAAAGGTCCAGTGTTTACACCCAGCTTTCAGCCCCTTTTGCCCTGCCATAAAAGTGCTAAAGTAGACTATATGACACCTCTCTTATAAAGAATTTAACATGCAGCCTGACTGATGGCCATAATTAGATCAATGTGATCATAAGCTTGAGCATGGAAGGTGTTGGAACAAAGCTCTTTGACAGCTTCAAAAGGTTGGTGGGAGAACCAAACAGACACCCTACTCTCTTCCTAGACATACTCTTTGCATACATAGAAGCTGCATTTTCATTGTGAGAAGATGAGGAAACTTAACATGATTATAATACAGGTTATTTGCCTGTGTTTGAGATGCCAAATACATTTCCCCTCTGTTTTATATTCCCCAAAGGATACCATATTTTTTGATAGTGACAGGCTTTTCTTTAGAAAAGAGGCCAAAATCCTGACTGTTCTTCTGTTGTACAATTTTCCTTGATAAAGTTAGCAACATTTGCAGGATTCTTTACCATGCCTGTAGCCAGCTATCTCCCACAAATTCACTTGCTATTAAATCCTGTCTGAATGTGAAGTCTGTGGCCTCTCTCACAATTGTCTCTTTCTCTGTTATTTTAGGACTATCCTAATTATACACTCCTGAGGTGTATAAATGCCACCCATACAAGGTTCTGCCTTTTTTTTTTTTTAATCCTCCTGCTTCTCTGGTTCAACCTGAATTAAAATCTTCTATTTCTTCTTTTTTTTCCTTTCACAGAGCAGCCAAGCATTTGATCAACTACATTGCATAATTTCCAGAAATTGAAGCAGACTGACAGCTTTTAAAGAATAGAGTCAATCTGAGCTATGCTTATGCCACAGATCTAAAGTGCAGTGAAAAGGAAAGATCAGAAAGAGGTATTAGAACTGCATCCCCTAAGGCCTTGTCCATCGTTCTCATTTGTGGAGGATGCCCTTCACGTCCTGTCAAGGTTTCAGTCTTGCCAACAACCACTGTAACTCATGCCCAAGTAAGAAAGTGTTGCCATCGTTAACATTTACCTAATAGGCCATTACAAGCTTTTCCATCTCGTTCTGTGATAGCATTGTCTGTGCTAGTCTTCCTCATATTTTCTCACTTTTGAGCACTGTTTTTGGTAAAGGTGGCACATACAAAGTTCTCCAAACCAGCTTCCTTGCTCTCATTCCATGAGCATGTACCTTTTCCATTTCTACAAGGCCCAATTCAGTAGCTGTCTTTTTTCTCTACATTTTCAAGAAAATAAATACAGCAATTTTTCCACTCTCTCCTGTCATGAAACTGTCTAACACATCTAAATTTCAGTCTCTCTACAGATGCTTCCAGTAATCTATGCCAAGGTTTCATATTCTGCAGCACCATTTCACTTGAATAATTTGTGCTGAGCTTAATACTTCTCCACATTAAAATATATACTCTGCAAAGCTTTTACAGCCTTGGTTTAGTACTTTCTTAGACTTAGGAAAGCAATCAAACATGTCTTCCATAACAAGTCACCTCAGCAAATGTATTGGCACTTCATCAAGAGACTTCCTCACTTTCATATTCCTACCTGCTTTTATAACATGCTCCTTCTAAATACAGTCTATCTCATCCCAGTTGGATTTATATGATTTAATTCCTCTCTTGCATTCTCTTCATGTGGTACTCTTGCAAAATAATCACTCTGAGCACTGCTAATTAATTCAGCATTTATTTCCAATATACCTTATTTACCTCTTACATAAGCAAGTCTGTTTGTGTCCCTTATCATTTTTTTCTCCTGCCTAGATGAGCTTGCAAATTTTTTTTTCTATGTCTTGAGTCTTCCCCCTCCCTTGAGAGCTATAAAATTCACTGGTAACTCCACTTTTAGCTGATACTGCTTGTCTTCTTTTTTTGCTTGTCATATTTTCATTGATTTCAAGTGATTGTTCCAATTTTTTCAACTCAACAGACTTTTACCTGAGTTTTTCATAAATAATTTTCTTCTTTATCCTATTCAGTTCTGATATTGGGACTGGGGACTTTTTGAAGAAAACCTACCTATAGTTACTTCTCTGCCCCATTTATGTTGATTGTATTTAACAGATCACAGATATCAGAGGTGTTGCTAATATTCCTGGAAAATGGGAATTAGATGTATGCAATAGGATACCTTCTTGCCCACACAGTGGGTTTGTCTCAGTGATTTTTCTCAGGTTGCGGTGGTGTTCTAGACAGCAATGAATTCCTTTGCCCCAAATGTCTGTAAGTGGCAAAACACTATTACATGGATGAAGAATCAAGGTAATGCAAAGCACACAGATAAACCTAACAAGCATAAAAAAAATTTCTAAAATGCTCAACACTTTAAAGCTTCAAACATAACTTTCATGGACAGATATTTTTTCAGAAGATCTCATTAGCAAACATGAGTTCCTTTTGAAAAATTTCTCCCTGACCTGCTTTCATAAAATGTGTCTTCTACCAAACAGCTGATGGGCTGCACAACATGTTTGCAGTAGTGCCAACAAAAATGGGAACCATATCCTGACTCACTAAGTCGTGTTTTTACCACCCAGAATCCTTCCATTTGCAACCCTTGTTTTGTCTGGCTACTGTGCATAACATTCAACAAGAAAGAAGAGAGAAAAAGAAATTGGCTTCCTGAAGAAAAGGAAGGATTAATCATCTCTGAAATGTCTCAGTGGTGCAAGGGAATATCAGTGGGGCAGCAGAAAGCTGTGTGCAACTGCTACTTGCAGCCAAGAAGAGAGAAATGGGATAACCTCTAAGCAGGACATCTAAAGCTCTGTCATGTCACTTGAGTGTTAATTTAATTTTTTGACAAGGTTACTTTAATTAGTTGGCAGATGATAGAAAGAAACCTGACAGGTAAGCATAACCTGACAGGTCTTAAATCCCTGCTGTCCCCTCTGCCTTTTCATTTTGAGTTGAAATTTGGGCTAAAATTTGCATTGCCATGAGGCTAAATGTTGGCATGGAAGTTCCTGCACCAGATGTTTGTTTCACTTTTAGGAGATTTTTGGATGCATACTTAGAATATTTTAACAACAACAACAATAGAAATGCACAAGAGTTTAAATTGAAAAGAACCAAAGATAAGACTGATCTTTTCCAGTTTTAATCAGCAAAAAAGGACTGCCCAAGTATTCCCAATTTCAGAACACATAATATTCTCAGGAAGAAATTGGATGTGATAAAATATAAAAATTATACAGCTTTCAGGGTCTGTGAGGAAGAAAAATGAAATAAGATGCATTTCAGTGGAGAAGGGGAGGTGGGAAGGGGGAAGCTGTATAAATCTGGGGGTTTTATTATTATTTAAACAGTTTTACAGTGTTTAAGATCACAATTCACTGTACAATTAGAACAGTAGGTTTTCTCAGGTTTTCAGCCTGTCTTCTGGTGGTTAGAACTAGGCCTGAGAAACAGGAATTACGAGTACCACATCTGGGACTGCCACTGATCATTTGGGCTTGATGCTACAGATATTTCTGCGTGTGAGTACCACTGCCTACATGAGTAGACTCACAGTTCAGCAAGATGATTTGTAGGTGTTAAACAGCACAGGTCTGTGTACTATTTCCAGGATCAGTGTCCTAACTTCCCACTTGGCTTTTGAAGTGCAAAATGTGCCTCCATACCCTGAGGGTGAATGCAGTCCACAGTGTCCTCCAGCACATCCAGGTAAATCAGTGGAATTTCTGCTTAAAACTGTTTTATTTTCCCTTAAGTTGATCTGATTTTATATACTTCCTGGAGCCCAAATGCCAGACATTATATTTAAAACCTGAAAAACTTTTGTATGACACTCCTGTTTCATAATGTTGTTCTGACTAATAGCAAGCATGATCATGAGCAAGAGATGAGACAGCAATGAAAATCTGGTGTGGAACAATTCAGGGCACCATGGCTCAGCTGACTGCATATTGATGTAGTGGGGTTTTCCTGTGTTGTCTTTATGTTACTTTAGTTGTACTATTGGACACTGTTCCACAAAGCAGCTTGTAATTTCTCTGTTGAGACTTTTATAGCTTTCAGGCTCACCAAGCAGACCCTTCTCTGACATCTGAAGTATATCATGTTGGTAACAGATAACAACCTCTTGACACAAGTACTAATTGTTTGAAATTTTCAACTTCTCACATATTTGACCACAAAATGGGACTTTATTTTATATTGAGCTCAAGAAAATATTTTGCTTTGAATTATTCACTATTTGTGAGACTCATCTAGTTTGGGTTGGGTGACATTCCTGTTTTCTATGTATTATAGAAATTACTTTGCTCAGCTCCAGGTAAAGGTCTGCTGACTCTTCCATGAGTAGCTGCAGTCAGAGTGAAGCACCTGAGTCCTAAAATATCTGATACAGCAAACAACATCTCTCCTCATGGAGGATGTTATTTCTATATGGACATGCTGCCTTGTGGACTGGTCTCTGTTTCCAAGTCTTGTTTTTCTGTTTTGGCTAAGGAAATGCAATTTCTCTTTGAGAGAACCATGCAATGCATGCTGCTAAGATCCCCATTTCCAGGGAAATGGCCTCTCCTGGGTCTAGCAACTGTACCTGTTTTTGGGCTGCCTTCCCTTCTTGTTCCATCTGTGAGGAGAGGTGGTGTGGCCACAGGCTGCCAGCACACACCCACATCTCTGAAAGGATGTGGGCTTTGCAGAGCTCTGAGCCTCGCTCCAGCTGCTATGGGCCACAGCCAAAGTCAGAAGTACCTTCAGTGCTGACACTTGCAGAGAAGTTACAGATCCATAAACCAGGGACATGTCCTGGGTGTTGTTTTTGCTGTCTAGGATGGGGAAACCCTGTACATTTCTATCTCAACTTTCTCAACTGGGAACCTGAAAACCCCGGCAAGCGTGTGAACCCAAGCCATAAGGAACCCACGGGACAGGAAACTGATTTTCTTCAGCCACCCAAAGGTGGTTATTTCCTGATAAGATTTGGGTAAATATTGTATGATTAGCACCACTCAGTGAGTTCCATTGAAGGACCTCTGCCTCAGCAGAGAGGTTGTTGTGGTCTGGTCTCTCATGCAGCTCCAGGGTTCATTGCCACCCTCAGTCCTGACTGGGCAACAATGTGTTGGAGCTTCTTCATGGATAATGATGTCTTAAACCTAATGCTTTTTGGTTATAAAAAACACACAAACATCAGAAATACTGGCTTTTAATAATTAGGGTTTTACATTTCAAACAAATAGGCAGGTTCCTTGTAAAATCAATCCTAAACTTGACTATATGACCAACATACAAGCATAGAACTTTGTTCATTATTACTCAAAAAATAAATTTTGAAATATTTTAAAGATTTAGTTCTATTTCTCTGAGAACAGTTTCTGGTCTCTCAGATTTTATTTCTATTTTATATCTTCGTCTTGATGTCTATTTACAGCACCTGGCTGGGAATCTATAAATAACAACCTTACTTTCAAGGCAAAAGTTCCTTTCTAAAGTAAAAAAAAAAAAAATAAAATAAAACCAAACCCAAAGCTCAAACCCAACTCTGTTAACATTACAACAAAACTGTAGGTTTTTTAAAACACAAAAAGCCAAAACATTGAAATCAAAACTTAGAGCTGACATGCAGAGATTAAGTGAAAATAAAAATAACAGTGTTTTAAAAGTGCTATTAAAGCATTGTGCATTGTTGTTCATATATATTATATATATTCATAGTTTGTGTATGTGTGTTTGTGTAGGCATAATTGGTACATGAGAATTTATTTCAGCATCTGGCTCAGCACAATTCTGATGTTATTAATGAAGCAATCCAATTGGGTCTTGATGTGTGTTATCTACAGATCCATTATAACATCAGAGGTTGAAATTTGGGCTATCAAGATTGCAAAGATCAATTTTAGAATGAGAAAATAATAGACACAGGACTCAGTGTAGCCTGCCAACCCTGTGCTATGCCCCAATCCTGCTCACCAGGTCACATTCTTGTTTCACAGCAGGAAAATACTTCAGCATCCTGCTGTCCTTCCCAAAACAGAACCACACAAAGGCAAGGAAAATCTACAACCAGTTTCTGAACAACCCCTGTTGGAAGCAATAAGAAGAGTTGGGAAGCAAGGCACACCAGAAAATGCCTTTGCTTGACAAGGCACATAGCCTTAGTTTTTCTTGCTCATTTATACTCCATAATTTAAAATTCCTGGTTATGGCAAGGTATCACACACAAAACAGGGCAATTATCATCTCTGGTTTCTACCCTACACTCAAAACTGTTCAAATATTTCTTGACAGTAATTAAGTAAGTGAAGTTCTGGAGGCTCTGATATAATTGTGAGAAGACAGAGGCCTCAGATTTCTTTTGTAATTAAATATTTTTCATCATCTTGTGAAAGTCTCACATCATTTGCACAGAAATAGATTTTAGTAACCGCTCTGAACATATGCTTTGAAGAATTAACTGCTGTGTAAAAGATAATAATTTCTATTTTCAGAAAAAACCTACATGGTTTTTAACTGAAAGATCCATCTGTACAGGCTGCCAGTTTGCTGTCTCTTTTGGTACAATCGTAGGGCAACTAAGAGAAGTCATTCACTTCCCACCCTTAATGAACTGTCTCAGATCACTTCAAATAGTTTGAAAAGGTTTTTCGTTTTCTCTTTCATGAAGGGAAGAGTGTGGTTATTGCTAATTGCTCTATGCACAAGCTCAAACACTGTTGGCTAAATTAAGTTCACGATTGCAGTTGTATTTTTGCTTATTGACCTGCACCTGTCATTAAAGGAGTGGGAGGCCACAGTTTCAGGCAGGTTTTTCCTCGGGTTTTACAATCAACTCGTTCTGGACACATTTCTTACACATACAACAATATATAAAATATTACCTAAATGTACGCTGGTTCTGTTGGAAAGCAGATGAAAGATTTCCCTCCAAGGCATTTTACTTTATGGGAAGGAAGAGCATTGATGGGATTTCTAGCAGAGCTAATTAACTAGAAGATTATCTTGCAAACACCATTCCAGTTTCACAGGTCAATATAATGTTTTTGAGATGCTGTCTCATGGCCAACTGCCCCCATGCAAAATATGAAATACACATCACTTCACAGGTGCCTTTATAGTAGTGCCATACAGATATGACAGTGATGAATGGATAGTGGAATAACTGTGAGAAATCCAAGCCTTTACCAGCTATTTTTCAAATCAACTACTGAGATGCATGGGAATTGGTGAGTCCAAGTCTGAGGAAGGCATGATTTGAAGTCTGTGTACACACTGCTAAAAGGCAGGTGCAATTGCACCTCTCCATCATTGCTCTTAATAAATACCTAACTTAGTTTTATGAATTGACTCTGTGAGTACATCGTTAACCAGCACAGGGTAAATTCATCATGGTGAGCAAGATAAACATAGAGACATCCACCACAGGGAAGAGAATGTGACTAATGGATGTGGAGGGTGGAGAAGAATTTAAAACTACAAAGCAGCTACAGTACATGGTGTTGGACTGCTGTATTTCAAGAAGAAAAAAAAAAAATCAGTTAAGAGTAGGTAGTTGTCAGAGCCCTGTGATTTTGGAGAAGGAGACAGAGGTGCTTATTTGAGAAGGAACATGAAATAGAAAATAAAGAAGAGGAATTGTGTTGTCTGAGAAGATAATGTGAATGGGGAAGGTTCAGACAGGAAAAAGCTTGCTTATTTTCTAAACAAAAAACTCCACATGGAAATATTAGCAGTGAAATCAGAGAAAACTCTTAAGCAGAATGTGTTACCTGGTTAATTTGGGGGTTTATTTAGAAGACCTAAAATATGCATACATATTTGCTTCTCCATGCATGTGTACACAGATTCATACATATATGAATGCACAGTTCTATACGTATGGGTGTATATTTAGGTATTTGTATATATACAGACACACGCTCCCCCTTCACTTCCACACATAGCAGATGTCTGATTGCCATTTCCAGACCTAATGCATACTTTGAGTACCAGCTGCCACTTCCTTTAAGAATAAAGTGGGATATTGAGCAGGAATTTAGGCAATGTGCTCCATTAATCCAAGTAAAAGGCAAATCATGATAAAAGTTAGTAAAGCCATGCTTATTGCCCCTTTTTTATGTGCAGAGTATAGCAATGAACATGGACAT
Organism: Climacteris rufus; assembly: GCA_013398175.1. Taxonomy (NCBI): domain Eukaryota; kingdom Metazoa; phylum Chordata; class Aves; order Passeriformes; family Climacteridae; genus Climacteris; species Climacteris rufus. Next base: position 221,232 of record VZRZ01008350.1, on the reverse strand, counting down.
AAGGCTTAGTGATTTGTCCTTTTACCAAACAGCCAACAAAGTGGACAAAAGATGTGTAACACAGTAACTGTGATGCAGTTGGTTTGCCCCCAAAATGTTTTGCTTTAGAACTGTTTTATCACACACAGAGCAATTATGAAAATAGACACGCCATTCCAGCTGAAAGATAAATTTCTCAATCTGCGAAACACTAAATATAACCCAACGTGGAAAATTTTACTGTTCCTTTATGTTTATTCTGTTCTGAGGTTTTTTGCTACTCAAACAATCAGAGAAACCGTAAGTTGGAAAATAGCTCTAGGATGAATCACTGCAGAGAAGTTCAAAATATACTGCTTGAGAATTTTATCAAAGAAACCTCACAAGCCCTTTACAGCATCTACGGATTGCTTTTATATCTTTTTACCAACACGTTTTTCAGATAGAAAATATTTTTGAAAAGATTACCATAAGACTGAGTCTCCACAGGTCATTATCAATTTAAAGTGAGAAGAAAAGCATCACAATTACCTTATGATTTTTTTGTGGGATTGGAGGCATAAAAAAAAATTGTGAAGGGAGCAGAAAAAATATTGCACACGTATGTACTTTTAGTTAGTTTTTCCCTTGTTTTAAAATGTAAAATGAAATATGGAAGTATACCAAAAAGATAGAAGTGAATGGAAAATGGAAAAGTTCTCTTTTGCATTTGAAAATTCTTTTTTTTTCTCTACCAGGAAATGGGATAACTAAAATAATCAGCATTAAACTTAACCAACACATAATCCTCATTATGCTATATTATCTTGAAATCCCCTTTGCTAACCTTGCCTTTAAGACCCTTAGATGAAAACTTGCATCTTACGTAAGTGTAACACTTAATGCAGCCATGCCTATAGGCACCACAAGATGGTTTACAAAATCTTAAATTATGTATATTGTAGGTTATTCACTCCATGAATAAACTATTAAATCAGTAGTTCAAACTTCAGCAGTTATGCAAATCTGTGACTGCAGTCTGTGCTGTAGCACTGGGGTGGCAAGTTGAGGATGACGGGTTCATGAAGTTTTATCAAAAGCCAAACATCAAATGCACTAACAGAAATACTTTTGAGAATGTCTGGATGAAAACTTTCTCAGTGCTGCAATGCTCTTGGTAGACTTCAGACCAAAGATGTATTTAAAAACTACATGTATTCAATGAATTATTTGCTTATGCGATTGTTGCCAAATCAGTAGAGAGAAACATCATTGCAAACTTGAATGAATATTCATATGGCGCAAATAAACAATGAATACTCATCATGGCAAGCTGACAAAAATTATGCTAAAATTATGTTGAAAGTGGTTTGGGAAGGAATTCAAATTCATAGCCTGTTGGCAAATCCTTTGCTGAAAGAAAAAGAGCTACAATTGTCACAAAACCATTTGCATACTTCAAATGTTGCACTGAGTTGTTTTATTTAGCCATAAGGACTCTAAGACTTTCAAGTCTGAAATCAACTCCTATGGGAAATAAACAGGTTTTAGAAGATGCACTGATTAATTGCCTTTGGTTCCCAACATTAACCCTCTTATCAAGAAAGATGAACAAGCTGCCTCTACAGATTCTCTTATTTAAACACCATTACAGATCCTTGGGTAACACTACTGGCAATTACAATATACTAATTTTCAATTCCTATTCCAGTATGGAACATAAGCTGAACTTTCATTTTCTTTCCACATCAGCTGATGTTTAAGGTGGAAGTTTAGCAGGTTCATCCTTATCCTGGCCTGCCTTTTTCATACCTTTTGGTTCAAAAGTCCCTTCAGTCACTGGAGCCCATGAACACCTGCTATGCCTCTCAGCCAGAGTCTAACTCTTTCAGCACTTGTTTGGCTTTTCCATCAGCTGGCTGTTATAGCAAACATACCCACTTTTTCTTTTGTTCTCATTGTGCCCCTTCCAGCACCAGTTTATTATCTACTCTATCAAACCATTTCACTTTAAATCTACTCCAAGTCTACGAAGACAGCTGCGTTGTCAGAAGCCCAGTTTGCCTGGGAGGGATTTGTCTTTCTGAGATAGAACTCGTCATAGGAGGGAGCTGAAGATGTAGTTTCTAGAGACATGTAAGTTTGTGCTTTTATTAATTACACTGAATTTATTTAGTTTTGAAATTCACAACTTACCTTAGATTGCCTGAATCACTACTGAATAAACTAGAGAAGGAAAATCATTTTTTGTTTGGTTGGTTTTTAAGCTAAAGGCAAATTTGAACTCACAAAAAGTGGTAACGATGCAAATATATGTGGTTAGCCACAGTTGGGGCCTGATAACTAAATAGATGACAGCATGTGCTTTATTATGTAAGCTGAATGGTACCTACTTGTCACCACATCCTGGACTTCTTACCCAAAATGTCACTGTGGCCCTTAAATAAGGGACAGTACTGTACACTTAACTAAGAGACCAATTTGGAGACTATTTTTCAAGTATCCACAGCCATCACATAGTCAAAATCTGTTTCTTTTATCAAGCCAATAATTTTGCAAATAAAAGCAAGAGGCTGAAACACTAACCTCTATTATAGTGACTGCTCTTACAAGATTTCCATAAACTCAGCAAAGTTCCAACTAATTACCACAGTGAAGATGAAGGCTGCTTTGAGGAAGATCTCTTTAGAAAGGCAGTATGGAAGGAAGGCAGGAGTTGAAAACCAGTCATGAAGCTGACATTTAGAGCTTAATTAACATAAGAAAGTTTTATCTGTAAAAAACTGACCCTACTACTGATACATTGAGAGGTAGTTGGGAGAATATTCCCAACGCAATTATGACAGTTGAAATCTTAAAGGTATTTGAAAAACAGCAGAAATTTGATTGAATACTCACTAATCCTACCAAAACGTTACCCTTCTCTATCTTCTTGGCTCTGCCTTGTCTGGGAATGCAGGCCTATCAGTGGATGTGTGCTCTCTTCATTCACAAATGTGAGCTGTGGAGTTTTGTATTGCAATGAACCTGGGCTTTTCTGAGTTTAAAAGCTGCTTGGGGAATTCACTGCAGGCAAAGGTCCAGGCAAATCCTCTTCACATTTGTACACCATCTGGAGTCCTGTCACATGCATTTTTGAGCATAAGGTGGTAAATGCTGAAGGGCCTTTGTCCCATTAGACCAAAATGTACATGTCCTTGCTCTGTAAGTGTCTCTGTGCAGCACTGCTTCCAAGAAACATATCTGGAGCTCTCCAGCCTTTTTTTCTCTCAGGCACATTCATCTCATTGTCTGTCCCTGACGTTGCACTCTTATTGAAGGATAGCTAAAGAGTGTGCTCTCTTTCACAGCATTGCACCCACATCATGAGCAGCCCCAAAACTCGGTGACATATTCCAACTGGGTCATGACAAAACCTTCTCATTTTCTCTCTGAAACAAATCCGACAGCAGTATTTAAGATTAAAAAACCTATCACACTGTAAAACTAAAGTCCTTACATATTTGCATTACCTAGACTCTGATGGTTAATCTGTGCAGTAGCCTATTGTGAACTTCACGGTCTCTGCTCTGACATCAATAGGTTCTGGATTTCTGATTTCAAAACTACAGCTGTTGCTAAAATTCCATCAGATAAAACCAGCCACCTTTATTCCACCTCTTCTCAGGAATTTGGAGGTGACATTGCTTGTGACATTAGAAAATGGATTTGTCTGATGTTACTCTCTTGCCTGTATGTGGGCTGAGTCCCTGCAACATTTGTGTTATTTGTATGCTGTGTCACATAGGACAGTATCTAGGATGCCAAAGTAAAATTATTTTTTATGTTTGGTTTTATTGCCAGCATTGCAGAATATGTCCCTTAGCTTTAAGTCAGTAGCAAATTATTTGTTTTCACCTCCTTTTGTACTCCCTATAAACACAGACAATACCAGTCATATATCTGTAAAACAGATACCTAGCTAACTGAAAACTACTGAAACCATCAGAATTAAAAACTGAAGACACTTTCCATATCGTTTGTGTTGGCAGGTGCTGCTTGCAGACGCACAGCAAAGGGCTGCTTTCAGTCTCCCAGGTGTCCCCCAGGCTTCTGGGGAGGTTTTGTTTTCCTCAATAGTTTAAGTGCTGCTTCGTGCTTTCTAGGTGGGCTTTTTGTAGTGGCGTTGTTTGGGGGTTTTTCCCCAGAGTTGCACACTAGATTCAGTGATCACTGGAGGGATTTGACAGAGGTGAGCTGCCTGAAATATTTGAGTTGTACCTGAGCATTATACAGAGGAGCCATCCACCACTACCAGACCAGGCATGTTTTCCACTTGTTCCCCTGATGATAGGACCACTACTATGATGGACACTTTTATTTTCTGCTGCAAATATACTGAAGGTTTTGCAAGAAAGATTCCTGTCTCTTTTCTTTCTTTCAGCAGAACAAAGTTTGTAGTATGACACTGATAAAACCCCGTTTGTTTCCATTTAAAAACGTGTTATCACTCTTTCTTTGCATTTGCAGCTACAATCCCCTTTCTTGTCAAAGCAGGCAGATTCTGTGCACAGGAGCTTGAAGCTGCTGGTGCCTTAAAAGGTAGAACAGCCTCTCCTCTTGATGTCTGATGGAAAAAAGAGGTTAATAAAACAGACCCATGGAGCATGCCTTATTTTAATGTATCTGTGGGGATATTTTTCCAATTCCTCCTCAATGCTGTCTTCTTTTTTAAAGGCATTTCATTCACAAGTGAGGAAGGTCATTGAAGAACTGTAAGTTTAATTTAATTTTCCCATTTTCTGGATAGGAATGAAAGCCAATATTTTATTAGTAGCTCTAAAGTAAAGAACTTACTGCTAACCCTTACTGCTGTCAATCAGGTCCTGAGACACGAATTGAAAATAGACACTACAAAACAAGAATATTGCAGGTGTGGAAAATCCTGTAATCCAAGACACCTGCATCCACAAAAGGCTGCCAGGATGTGTGAACTGTCTTATTGTATGATTTAGGCATGACCTGACTCAAAAGCATGTCAAATTCCCAGGAATTTTGGGTACTGACTAGGGTAGGAGAGTAGGTTTATAATACAAAGTTCCATCACAACATTTCTTATAGTTGTGACTTCACTCGGAAGTAATATGGTAGATGAGTTTTCAGTCACTCCCTTTTAATTTGGAGTTTCAGCACTAGGAATAGCTATCGGCAACAGTACTGTGCAGTAACTTCCAAAGCCTAACATCAGGATCCTCTCATAGTAAAATATCCATGTTTAATAAGAGGCACATGGAGAGGAGGAAAACCAGAACAGCAAAATATGTCTAAATCTTCAAGGCTTTATGAAATTAGAAACTCAGAGTTTAAAAAAAAAAACAAAAACAAAAACAAAAAAAACCTCACCCAAACCCCTGAGTTTCATGCAGTAGCTAGAAGTGTCATCTTATAACTTACCTTTTTAAATGTTACAGTAGGTGTAATCTAGAATCACAAAGAAAAGAGTAATAATTCCCTATAACTTTTAATAATTTGGCTGTTGAAAGCCTGGGTTTTCTACTGGTGTAAAAATTTGAAAAAATTGGTGTATTCATACAAAACTATGTACACTGTTACACCCTGGGGTTTCACTCCTGTTTTGTAATTATAAAATATTTTCCAACCATTATATTGAGGACTTCACTTGGCTGCTGGAGATTTTACTGGTCATGGTTCATTGTCTCTCAGCAGCATGGAGCTCAGCTGCTCCTCAAGAGAGATCCTCGAGCTGCTTTAATATAAAAGCAAAAGAAAACTGACTCCATACAGCGGTGGACAATAAGTAGAAAGAGCAATAGTTGGCAGACATGACCACTGGAGACACTGACTTAAGAAAATGTTTACATGAAGGATGTTTACGAATATACCTGCTTTCTTTTGTGAACCAAAATCTGTGTATTGAAGAAACTGAACACACCAGCTTTTCCTAAATTCATAATTGCCACAGTTATGGAAGCAGAACTAAAAGCACTTGCATTTATGGAAGTTACCTTCCACCTCCTGCCTTTTAAAGTGTTTGCCCTTGTAGAAAGTGACAGCAATACACAGTGAATTAATTCCCTTCTTCCACATAGGCAAGAGAAAAACCATGCCAGAAAACAAGCAATCCAACCCAAGTCATACTGTGATTAAGAAATTATATGCAGAATAAATCTCTTCCTGTCTTCAGGGATTAGCTGACAAGTATTCCTCTTGATGTTACCCTAATTGTTGGATAGGCTCATGTCTGAGCTGGATGACCCACTTAACTCTGTGTCATTCACAACGATTTCCATGAATTTGGAATATTCAAAATAATTCCTATTTTTTCTTTACATTTTGCTGATTGTGGAACAAATAAAGTATTTCTCTGCCTACATTTTATAGACTGGTGGTAACGAGATCTCCAAATTACCTTACTATATTATATATTAAGAATATCTAAAATGAAGATTAACAATCTCATAGAGGTGAAACATGACTGCCCCTATCTGCTGCCCACCCTCCTCACACCACACTATCATTGAGAACTGTGTGTAAGAAAAGATAGAGGGTGTTTCATTTCACATGTGTGTGTGAACCTGCAGATGACTGCCCTCCCCACTTGCATCTGCTGACAGTGTCTGCCTCCACAATATCCCACAGCAAAAAACACCAGGTGCTTACCACCCACAGCCCAAAGAGGTGTTTTCATTTCTCTGTTTTACACAAGTCACCTGCCAATTTCCTTGAGCATACACAATGCCAGCACTTCCTGGGATCCAGTTATATTTTCAATTCATCTTCTCCTCCATGATTTGTAAACCTCAGCCGTATGCCCCATCCATCTCCTCTACTCACTGAAGAGCCACAGTCTCTTTAGCCTTATGAAGAAACTCCTGCATCCTTTTGATGTTTTTCTTCACTGTACCTTCTCTAACATCACCGCATCCTTCTTGAAATGTGCCATCCCCAATACTTTTTCTGACGATGCCTAGAGCCTCATTGACTTTCTGGCTGCTGTTTCACAGCAGGTCAGTGATTTTGGAAGACAGCCAGCAATGCCTCCAAAATATCTTTCCTGAATTGTAGCTGTCTGTCCTGAGTTGCAACAATATTTTGTGTTTCCTTGTCATATCTTTTGTTAATACTCTTTCCAGTAATAGCCATTATCATTTGTAACTCCCTTCACATAGGTAGCAGCTCCAACTCTCTGATAATCTGCTGCCCTTCTCAAGCCAACTGCTTCTGTTTCACTCATGTTCCTTTTGAAGTGAAGTAATGAAGTCTGATCGGGCTATTCAAGAAAAGGAGAGCAAGATGTAGCATTTCTGAAATATTTTTAATGTTGGACTGAGGCACTGCTGAAATATTTTTTATATTGCAGTCTTCATTTTTCTTTGTATAGTTTAACTTCCCAATCTGAAATTTTATTTAATACTGAAACTATGTCTTGTTTGACATAAAAAGTATGGCCTAAGTAGCTGCTTCATTTTATATCTCAAAATTATTCCCATTTTTAAAGAAATTTCAGCATTTTGAGAAGCAATTGAATATTGTATTATTTAAAATTATAAATAATAAAATTTACGAAATTTATGTGATAACTTTCTTATGGACTTTGAAGTTCTTCATAAACATGTCTAAAATATGGAAGTGTGCTCTTTTACTCATTCCGGTTCCTCTTCCAAACCAGTTGAGACAACAGCCAGGTCTATCAGGAAAAACTGCACACATGTCCATGTATTTCTACCTCATTCTTTATCTGTAGAAGTGGTTTTGTGGTAGGGCTTCTGGCAAACACTATATCACTTATCACAGCATGTCTCTCTTGAAATACTTGCTGGGACAAGTGTATGAAGCTTATGACTAGGTTTCAATAAATATTGCCCCAAAGAAGCTCCAGCCTGGCCCAGCTACATTATGCATATCAAGAGAGAGCAGTAGTATCAAAAGTGATTTTAAAAACGTGTACCTAGCAACAATTTTGTATGTAAGAAAATAAACATTTTTAAGGGCTAAGGACCCACAGACATTTTAGGAAGATGGAAGTAAAAAGGGATTACAAAACCACAGTGTCAGGAGAATGAGAGAGAGAAGAATTTATTAGAGTCTTAGAAATCATGGTCTGTAGTGAGCTTTGACTATTGTTTTCCAATAAAGGTTGAAAGCAATAAAAGCACTGTTAAATGATAAGTGGAAGAGCAGCAAAGCACATCAAAGGTGTTGGGGGTTTTGCTGGGGTTTTTTTGGTTGGTTGATTGGCTGGCTGGTTTTGAGGTTTTTTTTTTTGTTCTTCCGTCAAGCTTTGTAATTTTTTATCATCTATATATGGTATATCACATATTTGTGTATTATATATTGTTTATTAGCATAAATATAGTTCAACATCCATGATTTTGAATCATATATTTAAAACATACATTTCATAAAAACTAAAAATATATGCCAAGTCTTTCTTTAGATAGTAGTCTTGTAAGAGGTACTAAGCAAGAGAGATTTTCTATCTACTTTAGGAGCAAGCCAATCACTACCATGTACTAGTCCAAGTGGAAAGCTATGTTGATATTCTGGATGTTTTTTCAGTATAAGCAGGAAATAGGTGTCAGTGGGCCTGCAAGAGTATGAAGTTTGACCATGGCCCCCGATATCTTCAGGACTGCTTCTAGCTAAATTTGATGTGTGAGATAGGAACCTGATCATCCTGACTAAAATGGCCTTTGCTTTCTTCATCCAGAATATCAACATAACTTTGTACTTTGAGTAGTCTTACAAATCCTAGTGATGAAAATCCTTTCTCTGCTTGTTGCGGTGGCCCAGCCCACCTTGGGGCTGAGTGCCATACAGTGGGTGGAATTCCCCACCCAGGACTCTGACCCGGAGAGCAGATCCGAGGGTGAAGCCCGAGTCTAGGGCTGACACCCACTGTGTGTCACTCCCGCAGCATCTCCTCCCTCTTGTCCAGAAGCTTCGCTGTTCCTTTCTCCCCAGTGGCTCAAACCCCTCATGTTTAATAATGTAGTCTGTTCTTTATGTATGAGGCGCTGGAAGGTTCTGTCCAGTTCAGTTCTCTATTGGTTGGTTTGTATCTGTTCCTCCCCTGATATGTTATGATTTGTTCCCTGTTACCTCATGTCCTTCCCTTACTGGCTTGCTCCCTTGCTCCCCTCTCTCTCCAACCCCCTTTAAAAAGTGCTGTCTCCCCCCTCACGACGCCTTCGACTGACTGTCTCCCCTCCGAGCACACCTCCCGCTCCTTCGGGGGGGGAAATAAAAGCCGGAACAAAAGACCCAGCGTTGGCCCTCTCTCATCTTTTACCCCCGCCCAGTTGCTAAGCAACAGCCGTGGTGCAGCCTGCCTTTCGTGCCTTCTCAGGCAGCCCGACTGGTCTTTGGTAGCCACGCCGCATGGACACCGGACCTCGTCGCTGGCCGAGACTACCGGGCGGTTAGCGGCCAGAGCGACATCTGCTAGTATTTTTCATATCACAGTGTCTTTCTCCAAACTGACTACCACTTACCAGCTGGTCTTTTGTATGAAGAAGGAGTCTCTGAGTGGAGGCAATATAGATAGCTTTTTTCTCACCAAATAGTAAAGGCCACAAAAGAAAAAAAAGAGAGAATCCTCTACAACTGGGTGCCAGATGGATTTTTGTTTGGATTTGGGACTGCTCTTTGATAAGCATTTGGCTTTCCTTCCCTAGTTTGCCTGTGGCACCTTTAGACATCTTTTGCATTAAAGAGGTCATATCATGGAGCATACTGGGGATTGGCCTTAAGCCTCACTATCTCTTGAAGAATGGCCTGTCCTATTACAGGGATAAAGGTATTTTCACTGATATTTCAGACTATTTCAGGAAGGTTTGGTGGTTTTTTAATCAGTTTTCTAGGGAAGAAAAAAAACATGATCTGTATTTCTGCCAAGTATAGGCCTCTTACCCATGAACCAAATAGATGCACAAATCAATGTTCTTGGCAGCTCCGTGAGTGTTTGTCACCAGATCTATCCACATCCAAGGAAGCTGTTTGTCCAAACTTTCATTCCGTGCCTTGAAAAAGCAAGGCAAATGGCACTGCTGTGTCTCAGTGATCTTCTGCACACTTATCATGTCTTCATTCTTAGAGAATAGACCAAGGCATGACATACGATGTTTGTTGAGATTGCAACAGCTCCTGTACCATTTGGTGCTTTCTAATAGCATGTCTAAGGCAGCTCCTGGGCTGCGTGCCTTCCATCATCCCTCTGGCATCGAAGGAAGGCTTACAAATTTTAAGACCTCCAACTACCACTCCACTTTTCCCTGTCATCTGGACTAGCTAAATAACTCCTGTAGGTAGGCTCATTTGGGTGCCACTGATGAGGAAGGCACTTGCAGGCACTGGTACAAACATTTCAGAAGGCAGAGCCCAGACCCAGCTGTGGTGGATGCCTCAGAGCACAAAATGTGTTGCTGTCTCCTGAGACACTTCTCTGCTGTAGATTTGGACATATGGAACAACAGATTGGTGGACAGGGAAATTGGTTAAGTTAGTCTGTAAATTTATTGATGTTCAGTCTGATCAATCTTCCTGAATAATGATTAACATACTTACAATTGAAAGTGTACAGTTTCACGTCTACTTTCTAGTGAAATGTCACTGTTTTGTGGTCTTTGGAGAGATTGTTACATAGGAAAGTTTTTCCAGGCTGCTAGTAACCTAATGTCATTACTGCTAAGCTTTCTGCCTAGGTGATGTTTAGCAGATTTTTTCTCTTTAAAGTGCTTTGTGATTGTAGGCCTACTTGTGGAAAGATGTCATCTTTCTTGAGAAAAACAAAGGAATTTAAATTTTAGAAAAGGCTTTCAGCAATGCAAATAATATTTAGCCCCGTAAGGCTATGAAGGAGACCAAAGCCCAGAAGAAGATTTGCTGATGTAGGTTCCAGGACTCCAAGGTGTGACTAATGCATCTCTCAAGCATGTCCCCTTTTACCTGTTAATGTTTGAACTATGTCTACACTGTTCTTCATAGGAAATTTTAGGACCATGTATGAAGAAGTAACCATCCAGTTATTAATAGTATCAAATGTATATTTAAAGCAAATGGGTAACATCAAACTCTTTCTAAATAAGTTTAATTTTGCAAGAAAATACCTGTATTTTACCACTAATGCAAAGCAGAAATGAACAAAGCACAGACGGTCATTAATAAAAATCCCCATCTCTCAGGATTCCTTTCATAAATTATCTTTCTTCATCTGGCATGTTGTCTTCTGTATCTACTTGTAGCATGATTATCTTGTTTGGAAATTGAAATTCAAAACTATAAGCACATGCCATTCTACAGCCGCAATGACCAAGCAAGTAACCTGGTTAGTGACGAAGGCAAATTAGGCGTGGTCTAAAAAATGCTGCAATGTACTGTTCCATGTACATATGCATCTGTGCCATGAAACCACGATAGGTAATGTACTGTTGTAAATTAAAAGGTCATTTCTCTTATGTCCAGGTAGCAGAGTCGTGCATTTGCAAAAGAGGACCTGTCTCTGCTTTCCACTGCTGCTGCAAGCTGGCTTTTACATGCAGCAGCAGCAGGCACAAAGCTGCACATATTTATACATTTATGACCCTAATATCATGCTGGGCTAGTGCACGCCAAATGGTGCACAGACCTCTTCTGATTAGAGTGAGTTACTAGGAGCTGGGTAAAAATAGGACATGCAAAGTGTAGACTGAAAGGAATGAGGGCAGAATTGAAGAAACAGTTTTTTTATGTATTTATGCAATTTGGTGCATGTTTGCTGTCATGCAAGATGGACAGAGATACACTTTTCATATGTACTATGGTAGACAGCATACAAATGGTCTGGTACATTTATAAAGCCAACCTATAATAGTGATTTTCTTTCATTTCAAATCATGATTCCTGACTTTTAAAAGATCAAGGATGTGGGCTCTCAATGAAAAATTCAAAGCTGTCATTCAGTATAGTACATTGGGAAACAGAGAACCACATAGGGTCACAGTTCCTTCCCAACATGACTGGGTATTTGAAGTTGTGAAACATATTTGTAGATGCAGAGGAGCATAACTGCAGGGTGTTTGGAAATAACCTAAGTCTTCAAAATAATGATCACAGGAATTCGATACAATTATACCTGAAGAGCATCCAGAGATATGGAAACCTTGTTTATTTGACTAATTCATCTCATGCATATGAAGTAGCCTATCCCAGTCCTGGATGGATCTCCTGAGGGGTGGAAAGCATGAGGACTTCCTGCAGAACACACAGCAAATACAACATCCAAAGATTTGGTTCTCTGAACACAGCCTACAAGCTGCTGACAGAGACCTGCTTAAACTATGCAGGACAGGAAAGAAGTGACTGGAGTTGGGAATTCTCCATTAATCCACAAAGCAGAGAGAAGGTGGATGACATAATATGCAGTAGCAACTGGAATATCTATCTTATTAATGATGGAAGCTGCTGTTGGAATAATGTGTTTCAAAATTGAAACTGCCTGATTAGGTTATGACTAGGCCGCATGTGACGTGCCATTTGGTTATCTATCTATCTATCTATCTATCTATCTATCTATCTATATCTATATTTTTTTAAAAATGAAGGAGTTGGTCTTGGAAAGATTATGCTGCACTTTGAGTAGTTTACCTTTCAGTAGAGATTACACAAAATAATTTGTGGAGTCCACAGAGACTGTGTATTACACAGTGCATGAGACAAAGACCATTTTAGTCAACAAAGGAAAGTGTAGAGACCTGATCTCAAAATAGCAGGAATTTATTTTCTTTTACACTATCTATTCCAAGCTGAAGAAGATAGAAGAAGCAAAATGATAATTTTGAAGAATTGAATAACTGAGCGATGTGTGATATGAAAAAGACTAAAAACCCTTCTAAATCCAGAATTGCAGTATTACTTGTAAGCCTCTAGTGTGCTAACCTGTGTATTTGTGTGAAGAGCAGAGAACAAGGTCACACCACTTCCCAGGAATACTAGTGGTGGGAAAATATATTTTGGTGGCATTAACAGGGTTGCCTTTAGAAACAGGACACTCAAGATGGACAGATTCCTCTTCTCTGAGGGGGGACCAAGCAGTGCATGATCTGGCTGGAGGGAGTCTGTGCAAGATTGTATTTTCAGATATCCTGACATTAGAGCTGGAGGACAGAACAGTAACACCATGGTGGCCTTTCACAACAAGAAGGTTGTCAGTAATTTCTCTGGAGTATTTGCAAAGATTCAAGTCCACATACTCAAGAGCCAGCTGGGAAGCATATTGAGAGTTTCTTCCTTTTTTGCTGAACAAAGGGGTCTTCTGCTGAGGGTCCTGAAGAAAGCCTTGTGAAAAATAGCTAAATACAGCCTCTTATGTTGCCCTTTATTCTCAGAAGTGACTGCTCTCCTCAGCAGTGTACAAGCCTGGGGCATTTAAATCAGAAATTGGAGTCCAGGGAAGAAACAGCTTTTTTTTTTACCCTGATCTTCTAGATTGTGAGAAGCACAATGACTTCTGGAAACCAAGGCTACTTCTTTGTATATAAAGACTGGCTTTCAGACCTAGGTCGTATTCATAAACACTATATAAGCCTGAAAAAAATCAATGGGATTATCTGCAGTTGCATGCTGCAGTTCTGGATAAAAAGTGATATGATCACTTGGAGATCAGATATAAATATGAAATTGGCTTGAAGATCTTCATCTTGTGCACTGGCATGTTGAGAATATTGCCATCAATGCCTACAGAAAGCCCAGAAATTAAAAATTCAATAAAAATATTGCCTCAAAGTAGGGCAACTTCAACAGGTCTAATCCCCTGATGCTACTGATGTTTCACTGGCAGGACTACTCATGTCGGTTTTCGTATGCTTATGTTTGCATTTTAAGAACTATAGGGAGCTGTACACAAATACATTCACAAGAAGGGTGTTATTGCAGCTGCAAGGCCATGACAACCTAAGTCAGCCATAGCCAGAATGCCCTGTCACCTCAGCTTACACCACTGTGTCTATGTGTCGAGCTACGTGGAATGGCATGGGAACCTGATTTTCCACTATGTGGGAAATTGCATTATTTTACAGAAAAACCCTTCTGCCCTGGATAGAAAACAACAATAAAACTTAGTGTCTGAGGAATAGATGAGGAGGTTATGCTTATTTGATCAGAATGAAGGGAGTTTACTGCACTGTCCATGGTTTTAAGTTTTCTACCTTTGTACCTTCAGATCTATATTCTGGGTTGTGACACCCTGCCTTTAAAGTTTTGTTCATGGTGCCTGTGATGCAAAGAGAAGAGAAGAGCTAAAAAGAGGGGGCTAAAGCACAGAAGACACTCTAGAAGGCAGCAGCAGCTGTGCTAGGTTAAAACTGCAGTAATTCCTCCATTCTTTACAGAGTGGGACTTTTGTAACACTGTCGCCATGGGGCAATGGTAAAAAGCCAAATGAAGAGCTAGAGCACTGTAATGTTTAGTGCTTCTACTGGTCACATTAGCAAACAGAGCATGTACGTGGTCTCCTTCCCTTGCCAGAGACTAGGCACTAACAAACCCATGTGAACTGGTTCTCCTTTCTTCCATCAGAAGGGGTCAAGAGATTGTATTTGTGTGGGGCATTGTTTGTAGCATTAAATAGAAATGCAAGTGATGCAACAGGCAACCCTTGCTGTCCAGCAGTCTCCAAGAGTTTAAAAATCATCTTTAAAAGGAAGGTAAAAGCATGGTATAGTCTCGTGATCCTGGGAGCTGAGGGAAGCTTTTAAAATAAGACTTCTGAGGGGAAGAAAAAGCAAGCAAAAAACACAACACGACATATAACACCTTGACTGCTGCCTCTCATTAATCTCAGGAATGTCAAGGACTGACCCTTCTCCCATGATAATATATGTCAATGTAATTCCACTGTAGTCATCTTCATCTTTCTTCCAACTACCCGAGGGGATGGTTTGCACTATCAGGAGTATGGGCCCTCTTCTTCTATTGATTAGAATTTTTCCATCTCTACAACAGCAATGATTTCAGTGTAAATATTGCTGACTTTTACAGTACAAGCAAGAAGAAGCTAACAAATGCGATGATTAATTCTTTGTCTGTCATAAACTATTTAAGTAAGGCATATTCTCTATTGGATTTTCAGTGATACTGTATGAACATGAACCTACATTGTTTAATATCAATTTGCTGCTAAACAAAGCCTCTTTCGACTTCAGTGTGGCTCATGAATAGCAAATTAATCAAATTTGGAACTGTTTGTTTCATCTTTAAAATGATTTAATCAGACATACCTCATTTAAAAAGTAATTTAACAAGAGAGGTAAAGTAACAGTTAACACTGCTTCAGGGTTGCTTAGATCAACTGGCTTATGAATCCAACATGCAGTATATAAAAATGTAGACCTATCAGTCTGCTTTTTTTGGATCAATAACTTCAACAAATTCCTAATAACATGTTTCATATAAACCATTCAGACAGAAGTTTCTTATAATTTTTTTTCTGAAAATAAATGTTTGCATTTGATACACAATTTTAATATACCATAGATCAAAAAGTCAATATGGGCCAGATTAATAATAATTTACAAAATCTGAATCACTGATTTCACTGGAGCTACTCTGACTCATTCCTGTGATGGATGTATCCCTAGACAATGCATTCTAGATTAGGAAAAAATGCAACATGATAATCATTCTTTGTGGAGAAAAGTCTAGATAAGGAAGGGAATGAGTAAAAACTTGTCAGCACTTACTCCATAAGGAAGCTTACTCCTTTTTATTGAGCAGGACAAAGATGCCTGGCTGTGGCAGTGTATGTGGTAAAAGCCACAGGCCCACAAGTGCAAGAGTGCTGTGCACAGCCTGAGGTTGCCACTGTCTGAGTCATACTCCGTGGTCAGGGTGAGCTTTCTGGCTCACCCCCAGAGTCCCTTGTACCTTCGTTTACATGTTTCAGTTCATTGGTTGGTTGCTACATTACTTCATGCTCTGTATAAGGTTATGTCCTAGAAACTTCGTAGC
>VZRZ01008350.1:157317-204987 GCA_013398175.1 Climacteris rufus | reverse complement strand
GGCCTCGAACAGGCCCCCGGAGCCAGCGTTACCTGGCCACTGTTGTAATGCTGTCACAGCAAGAGAAAGGGGAGAGGTGCTATGAAGATTTAGGTTTCCCAAAAAGCGTCATCACCTTCTAAAATACATACTTTAAAAGGTGCACTACAATATACTACAGGAAAGGTGCAAATAATGAAGAAAAGCCATTACTTGTGTATCCATATCGAAATTATTCACCTTGCACCCACAAAGGACTCAGTTGGTATATAATGTAACATTTTTTATTCAGTTTGTAATTTTTATTACATAATTTAGGATCACATTTATCTATCTTCAGCTGAGAGATGCAAACTCCTGTTTGGTACCCAAAGAGGAACTCTATCATGAGTCAATCAGGCATACAAAAAAGACTATTAAAAAAGTGTAATGGATGTAAGATGATGTTTGATATGAGGTTTGCATGAGGAGCCATCACACTTTCAGCTCTCCCATATTCCCTACCAACACTTCTGTGCTAACCTCACCCTCCCTGGCCTCCCATCATATGTTCAGCATCCTATCATTTCCTCATCCTGTCACAAAATGACTGCAGCTCTGCAAACTCTGCCGCATCTCACCAATGCCTCCCTTCTTCCTTCAGATCTACCAGTACCCTTTGTTCCATCAGACCCTCAGACACAAGGAAGCACAAACTACAATGCATCCCTGCTAAAGATGTGCCTTTTCAGTGCTGTTTTTAACAATGTAGGCACTACAGGAGTGCCAGGAGGCACTGGCATTATGTGCAGCTGACAGGATACCGGCTCGTGGCCCCATCTCTGTTTACAGAGACATAAAGTGGCTGCAGTGGGGCAAGCCAAGCATCTGTCTAGTCTGGGATCCTCAGTTCAGCAGCAGACAACAGCAAACATACAAGGAAGAGGCTATAAAGTAAAGTAACATACCACAATGGCAAAGTTTTGTCTAAGTTTTCTCATAGCTGTAGCCCTGTAAATATGATTTTTGACACTAAGAAGTAAAAGGACACAGGTTTTAGCTGTGGCATCGATTGCCTGGTGGCCCTGTGCCTGTTGCACCTCTGCATTTTCTTTGCTCTGGGAGTGCCCAGGGCAGGTTGTTGGCACCCCCATGTAGTCACAGGGGGACAAACAGCGTCTCCAAGGGTATAGAGCACAGTCTGCACCTCCCAAACTTTGGCTGGGAAGTAAGGAGAAGGAGGTAGACTATGATAAAACTTTATATAAAACTATCCCCAAAGAGACCCAAGGCTGAGAAGAAAAAGATCCCTGGTCATCTTCACACTGCTCACAGCAAATACCTCAGGACACTGATTACTTATTGCAATCCCACTCCACTTTTTGTGAGGGAGACTCAGCTCCTTGACCCTAGCCCTGAGAGAGCCCTTGGGAGGTTCTTCAGAGCATCAGAGCAAAGGAGGAGATATCAATAAAACTTGTAAAACAATTTTAACTGTATTACCCATGGGGTTTCTCTATATTAAATTCAGACTCAGAGTGCATGTTATTGTAAATGCAGTAGTAATTTGGACTATTAGACTGTTAAAACATTAATAGGCCTGATGTTAAACTATTCCTTTATGCCAATAACAAGGTTTAGAGCGTAAATAAATTCCGACTGTAAGCAGCTTCCAGTAAATTGCCATCCCTCTAGGGACTTGCTGAACCAGAACTGGTGGCTCTGGAGTTAGTAGCTTTGAATGGGTTGTTCCCACCATAACTTTTTCCAGTCACTTTTTAAACCCACACAGATCACTCATCTTGGAAGGCTGGACATACATCATATGTCATCTCATAAGAACTAGGGAGCTGAACAAGGGCTTTGGGGCACATACATTTTGTAAACCTGCTCTGCTTCATATTAGAGACAAGTAGAAATTCACATCTTCTCATTAAGTTTTGTAGAAACTTCTTCATAATTTTGAAGATGTGTGAGAACATATGACTGTGCATATTACTACAGTATCCACACCAGCACCTTCCTAATGTCCAAAAATCTTTGTGCTGTTCTGTGTGGAATGGTTTTGCAATGCACCCACTACTGGCAGCTGAAGCATTCTGACTTCAGGCAGCATTTTGCCTCACTATGTAGAAGTGAAGAGGTCAACTTTGAACACAATCTGGAATTCCTAAAGGAGGAAGCAATATTTGAGATGTCTGGCCTTGAGATGTTCACCTTGGCTTACAGGAACTACGAAACAGCACAAAAAAAATCTGTCAGATCAGCTAAACCCAAGAAACAAACCAGTTCAAGACTCACTGGGGACTCTCTCCTGTATTTGTACACTACAACACAGCTTTACATCCACAGGTTTGTTTGCTCATGATATTATTTCTCCCCCCACTTATAAAAGAGTCAGGCATGACTCTGCTGTTAGAAAATCCAAATATGAATTGTGACTTCAAGTAATTTGCTACTGAGTTGTGCCCCTGCCCCAAGCAATGTGTATATACTCTCAAAGGCAGTGAATGAAATAAAACTGTCACAAAAACCTGTCTGCAGTTCTTTCTGAAAGAAGAACTGGGAACTTCTCTGCCTGTGCATCAAGCGACAGGGTCAGAGACCCAGGACATTTCATCAAAAGCATTATGACAGTGTTTGTTTTCCCAGGGAGGCTGAATAATATTATTTTCTGAAAACTTCACTCTGTTCATTAGTGGAAAAAAACAAAACCAATACCAGCTTTAACAATTATTAGAAGAGAGTTGCATTGTGGTAGTACTGACAGACCTTAGAGGAACAGCGTTTATGTAACAGATCATGTTTCCCCACTCTAAGCAATGTTCACAGCATATGTCCCTTCCTCCATTTTCCACTATATATACTCCCTTTCTTCCATTCTTTGTCTGCCCATTCAATATGGCAATGGTTCAATGGGTACCAACAGACACATTAGTGAAAGATGTTTTGGCACTGCTAACTGTTACCATTATGCAAAAGAACAATAGTGTTTAGTTAATCATTTTCAATATAACAACAATCAACAGAAGATCTATATTAACTTTTCTGTTTCAGGAAGGCAGAAACATTATTATGTATGTGCTTATTTCAGGAAAACACCCTTAGTTTGGACATCTTGTGCCTAAAGTGTCTAAAGTGGAAGGTTAAATTGAAAAATTAACTGTTGGAACTGTTTCTCATCAGGAAAAATGTAATACAGTTCTTCTGGGAAATTAATATTATGCTTATAGCCCCTGTGGATAGGTGATCTAGAATGGCTTTGCAATTGCTAATGGTACAAAAACTCTCATTTGCACTACAGATTGGTGAGAAATCAAAGAATCATGGTCATGTTAGAGGGAAAGGACCTCTAAAACCTATCTAGTCCACTCTGCTACTCAAAGCAAAAGTATCAGCAATCTATTATTAGGTCAGATATGGTTTTGCTGGGCCAATTCCTGAAAATCTTCAAAGTTTCCCACGTTCCCAGGTAAGGTGTTCCTGTGCTGTACAGACCTCTTAGTGGATTTTTTTTCCTCAAGTCCCATCTGAACCTCCCAAGACACAACTGGTGCCTTTTGCACCCTGCTGTATCATCTGTGACTTCTATGCAGAATTTGGGTCCCAATCTTTGTGACTTTCCCTGAATTAACTGTTGGCAGCTCCTTATTTTTTTAAGGAGCCATGACATGGCTCCTTATTTTCCTCTCCTTCAAATTTCACAAGCACAACTCCCTCTAGCTTCAGACCCCTGACCATCCCAGATAATGAAAGGCTGTCAGCACCACTGTTTTGTTTGGTTCTCCTAAATTAATTAAATTATCTTCTAGTGAAACTTAGGGGAGAAAAACAAAACAAACAAACAAACAGAAAAACCCCATCCAACCAGAAAACATGAGTTTTAAAATCTTTTATAGAATAATCTGTCACACAAAACCAGAGGGATTTCTTGTTTTCACATGAAAGCCACGTTATATTGAACTTCTAGCCATCTCTGAACAAACAAGAACCTTCACAGTACTGTCTCCTGTAATAACTGAAACTGCATTTTGCATTTTAATGGTTTTTAGTAGTATTGAAATAGTGCATCAATTGCTATTGGCATATTTACTGCATCCAGCAAATCTTTGTCTAGCACAGCACTACGGCTATGTAATATAGAGGATTCAACATCTACCAGATATGTAACAAAAGACATATTTGCATACAGGCAACCAACCACATAATACAGGTTAAAAAGTTATAAACACCAAAAGAACTGTGGGATAACAGATTCAAATATGTACAGAAACGACTGACTCAATTCCAACACTGGCTTGGTGATCTGAAGCCATACTGATACGCCTTTTTTTTTCCCTAACAAAGAGCACATAGAGTGCAAGATGGCCTGCTGCTCCAAGGCAGTACATAAGCAGTGTATATCTCCACACTTCAGAAAGCTCTTTTGCACTAACTGCAAGTATATAATTTCAAACATCCTGATCCAGTCACAGGAACTGCAGGCCCCAGTGTGCACTGCAGGGATAGTGAAGATAGACTGAGGGTGCATCCTTGTCACCAGCTTGCAGGACACCCAGGAGAAATGAAGGAGTGGAGCCTTTGGACACTGTTTACGCAGGGAAACCTCTGGCAGTGCCAAGGCAAGTAAGAGGGCACAGCACTCAAGGTCACCTTATCCATCCCCTACTTTTCTCTTCCCACTGGCACATAGAAGCACTGAACTGTCTTGTCCAGTACCACTGCCCAGCCTTGCAACGCTGTACTTTGAAAGCTTCCCATCTTTAAGTAACCAGTTACACAGGATAGCCCCTTTTAGCCATCCTTCCAAGAATTTTGTGGCTGCTGTACTGTTATTTCACATTCATTTCTTCAAGAACATTCTCTATAAAAATCTGTCTGATTACGTGAAAAGCAGTGTGTTGAGGGATTTAAAAAGCTGCTCTATCCAGCTATGTGCAATGAGCTTGGTTTTCTCCAGTCCTGAAACATGGTTCTCCACTGCTGGGAAGGGTAGAAAACATAGCTTGCTTTGTAAGGATTGCTGAATCTCTATCAACTAAACACAAGCCATCACTAAGACAGAAGGAAAAAATGTTAGCAATGGATAGTATATCCATTAATGAAGACTCTGTGGAGACTAAGACATTTTGTTCTCGCTGGAGACTGCCCACTTTCTGATATGAAGGAAATACCCTGGGACATCTAACAAACGATTTCTAAAGCTTTCATCTGTTTTGAAAATTTCCTCTGAAAAAGTGAAGGAAGACCGTGATACGAGACTTCATAATCCCTATGTGAGGAAACCTTACTGAAGCAGTGTTTGTTCTTTAGGAGGGAATGGAAAGGGAAGAGAATCTGCTAAATTAAGTGAAAGCAAGAGCATAGATTTATATTGCAAGGCTTTTCAAATTTTTTTTTCAAATTCTGAATTTTATCTGCTGCTCAAAATAAAAAATTTCCTCTTGTCTCAGTGGAATCCAGAAATAATGGCAACCTGCTGCCTGATGCTGCTTTACTTCAATGGCACCTTCTAACAGCAACTGCCCTTCAGGAAAGCTACCTTTTATCTCCAAGCAGGGGAGAAAATAAGTTCATTAGCACATTTTCTTTGTATGCTAAGGATGCTCTTCTGTTTCAGTCCAGGATGTGGTGAGAGGCATGGTACCTGGGACCTAAGGGTTGTCCAGTTTAATTTTCTTTTCCTTTGTGATTAGGAAAGAATCTTTAAAGTGAGGATAAAGCAGGCCAAAAAGGGCAGACGTGACAGAAGTGGAGCTTTGTGTTCAGTCTTCAAGAGATTTATTGTACACAAGATTTGGAGACTACTTGTTTGCTATTAGTTTGACCTTTTTACCTTGTTTTGGTTTTGTTCATGACTTTCTCTTCAGCTTGACAGATCTTAATGTCATCAGAATTTTTTTTCCTATGAATTTTGCTGCCAATCTAAACAACCTTTGCTGAAAAAGTATACTAATGTTAATTATAACCCAGCTAGAATACATTGCCTAAAAGAAAAATAGGCATGAGAAAGAAGGCTTGATAAAAACTGGAGGCTTCTGCATTTTTCATGTAAATTTTTTTTCTGAGATAGTGAAAAACACTGGCTTATAGCAATATTCCCCCATGTCCCAATAACTGCAGCAGGTCTGTGACTTCTTTAAATTGATGTCACAACCATCTTACCCCCTTCCTAGGCAATTAAACACCAGAGTGTTGAGTTCCTTTCTCACAGAAGAATTTGTTGGGGGCTCTTTCTAATTCCATAAAGTTCCCCTAGTCTGGCTGTAATTCAATGAATTATTGGCTAAGGGAAAATTATTGAAACTCCTCATGACAACATTGTTCATCAAATTAAGCAATGTTGCTGAGAGGGGGAAAAGTTGTACTTCCAAGACAATGCACCTGCAGAGAATTAGCTGATAAACGATTTACAGACTTGTGGCTGAAAACATTATTGGGGAAACATATTTTTTTAAATTAACTTGGGTTTTTTCCAACAAACTCTATATGCCTCCTCTGTGTGATCTTAACACTTTAAATATTTGGCTGTTCAAAGATGCAACACTACACTTTGTGCCATGGGAAGCAAATTGCTCAGATATTTTTCCTTCTTGCGTGCTGTTAGATGGTTCTTCTCTCTGTTATTTTGTCACCGACACTGGTATTCAGAAATAAATCATCATGGCTAGTGATTCCCTTCCATTCCCACAGAAAGAGTGGGAGCATGTAACTACTCCCAAAACGGGGCAACCATTTCTGTGCTATTTATATATCATTGCTTCAAGTAGTGTTAGCTACACTCTGCAAGTTTATTATGATTATTTTATGTTTATACTATGGTAACAGTAAAAGATACTAGCATGTTACTTCCAGATGCTCAGAAGTATAATTTAGATGTCTAACTCCTGGGCTTTGGTTGCTGTGCAGAGTCTGAAGTGAGACAAGGTTGTATGCAGATGGAAGAGGTAGTCAAGCATCAAATTACATCGTTTCCTATAGCTCCCTTGATTCCCATGCTGCAGCTTTTGGGAAGTACAGGGTGAGTAAACAAGGAGCCTG
The DNA here is from genome assembly GCA_013398175.1 of Climacteris rufus. Lineage (NCBI taxonomy): Eukaryota > Metazoa > Chordata > Aves > Passeriformes > Climacteridae > Climacteris > Climacteris rufus. The sequence continues at coordinate 197,988 of VZRZ01008350.1, read as the reverse complement.
CAGGAATGGAAAGAAGGTATGAGCCAGTGGAATGGTGCCATGGAGAAATGTACTTTATCCTCCCGTCTCTACTGGAGAACTCCTACATGATGCTCATTATTAAACTTTACAAAGTAATTAGTTCCTGGTACCCAAAGTCAAGCACAGAAAACGCTGGGTTTGCCGAAGTGTCAGTCTCTGAGAACAGTGACTCAGAAATGTTGGGACTGTGCAATGAGCTGCTGTGAGAAAACAAGGAAGAAAGTGATGAAACACTGCCAGGTGGTTTCACAGTCATTCCCGAGTGCAGAAGAATGCAAACAGAGGGCTTTGTAGAACTGTTTGGAAAGTAGAGTGGTCTGGAAAAGTCTGGGAAACAATAAATATTTTGGGCCAGTTCTCTGTGTCTCTACCCCAGACCTCTAAATGGATCCAGCTGGGACTGGATCTTCTGTGCAAGGTTCTCTCTTTATCACCCCCACCCTCACCTTTTCATCTTTTGGGTGCATCCTTACTTTCCCCTCACCATCTCAAGTTATTTTCCTTTGCTTCCTCTCACCTACTGCCTCCTAATTCTCCTCTTTAATCTTTCTTCTGCAACGTTATTTACACTGTACTCCACAACTTTCCACTCTCCACATCACAGCTTGGAGTAGCATCAAATTCAGTAATTGTCTGGAAAGTTTTGATCATTCCCTGAGTCACTATTATGTGCAGTCCCCTTGCTGAGATAAATCAAGCTCAATTGTCTTAAATTTTCTTCTTTCAGTGGGAACATGTAGTATGCCTGATATCCAGATGTCTAACCTGAATCTTTCCTCCTGAGTTTAAACCTATTACTTTATCCCCCTGCCTATTACAGACATAGAGAAGAGCTTATTCACTGGCTTTTAGCAGCAACATCTTTACACATCCAAAGACTGTTATTACAACTCTCCTTGACATTTTCCTCTCTAGATTAAATAACCTCAGCTGACTTGACTTTTCCCTGCAGGTGATGTTTTATAGTGCTCTCATTGTTCTGTCTGCAATGCCTTTTTGCACAGCCTTTTTGAAGCATGTCATCAAAAGTGGACATAGTCGTCCTGCTGAGACCCTGGCAATGCTGACTGTAGTGGAATTCAGTCTTTTAAGCTATAATCCCTTCTTTCTCTACACATATATAGAGATATAAAAATATAAATTATCTTTCAGTAAAGAGGGTTTAGTACTGCTGGTTTCTTTTAGTAGCAATAACATGATGTTGCTGACTTATATTCTTCATTATATGTTTTTTCCTGCAGAAAGATTTCTTGCCAATTCTTACTCTTGTTATATTTACCTAAAGGACTGTTTCTGACTAAGCCCATTAGTTCTTATTACCAAATGGTAACCAGCCTTCTTTGAAAAATATTCCTCCAATTCAACAAAATTATCCAGAATCCTAAGCTTGCTTTTAAAGGTCCTTCCTAGTTTGACACCACCTGCAGATTCAGTAGTCTTACTTTCCCTTCCAATGGTTACACTGTCCCACTTTCTGTTCCCAGACTTCCTGACTCAGGTTAATCATGAAAATTTTATGAAACACTGTACACAGATTAACCCTTACAGGAATGTTGCTTCACGTATCTCCCATTCTGACAGTGTCTTATTTTCTAGATGTTTTTTCCCCTTCATAAAATTAATTAATGTAGTAGTTCCTGTTTCTTTAACTTAATTATAGACTAGTGGAAGGCAATGTCTGTCTAAACACAAAATATATGAAATTTGATGCTTCCTCCATATACACAAAACTTGTAATTCTGGATGGATTTGGCAGTCTGTTTTGGATGTGGCCTCACCTCATTATCTTCTATGTGCTTATGTATACCTTGCTTGATTATTTTCTCTATTTTTCTGTGAGTGAAGCCTCTGTTACGTGTGTGTTAGAATAGGTGTTTCCTATAGCCTTTGTTCACAGAATTAGTATTTGTAACAGATTTAGTATTTATTAGTACTGGAACAGGCTGCCAAGGGAAGTGGTGGAATCACCATCCCTGGAGACATTTAAAAGACACTTGATGTGAAACTTGATGATATGGTTTAGTGGTATTCTTGGCCATGCCAAGTTAATGGTTGGACTTAGTAATTTTAGAGGTCTTTTCCAATCTGAAGGATTCTATGAATCTATTAATGAATGCCATTTCTTGCACAAAACCCTACAAAACCAACAGAGAGACAACTGAAGGAAGTATCTTTGGCAGTTGACATCTACTGTGTTTGTGGTTTACTACGTTGTGTGCATTATCTTACCCCACAGCCTTCTCCTGGCTGCTTCAGTCTGAGTCAGAAGAAACCTCTGGATGGACCAAAAGATTTTTCTTTCCCTGGAAGTCACTGAGCAAGGCCAGGATCACCATCAGGGGTCAAGGTGGGCCCAGCTGAAGGGAGGCAGAGTGCAGGCAGTCAGGGAGCAAGGAGCCTGAAGCATATTCATGGTGTCTGTCATACTCCAAGGGTATGTTAGGAACATGGAACATTTACTTGCATGTCTTCTGCCCAGTTGACTTTGAAAACCTGGAAGAAGGATTAGGAAGATGGCAAGCTCCACATGCACTATTCTGTGTTTGACAGTGTCCTGGTTCCCACCAAGACAGGGTTAATTTTTGCAGCAGCCAGGAGGGGCATGGCCAGGGCACAGAGGTTATTCTATACCACCTCACCTTGTTGCTGGGGGACTCTGGAGAAGGGATCACTTCCAGTCAAGTGTGGCAGAGGCAGTGGTCAGGTACTACCAGTTCTGAGCAATCATGTGGGAATCATTTGCCTGTCCTGTACACTTTGTTATTGATATTGTAGCTGTTATTGTTCTCTTTCTTATCTCATTGCTGTTTCCAGTAAATTGTTCTTATCTCAACCTGTGATCTTTACCTTTTATGTCTCCCATTTTCCTCTCCATCCTGTCGCAGTGGAAAGAGGAACAGGGGGGCAAGGGCAAGTGAGTAAGTGGTGCACAGTTTGGAGTGTTTTGGTGGGAACACTAAACTGGGGAATACCATTCCTAAACCATAACGAAAGATTGACGTATGCCAAAAAGAAAGAAAAGGAAGGGAGACTTTTCTAGCTGAAGGGATAAATACATTTCTTTTTCTTTCACTGAGTTTCTCTGGTTTGATGGTCCTCACACATCCTCTTAGGTTTATTTTTTTTACTCTTAAGTTACTTTGAGACCTTTGAATATGCCTACTAAATAAAACTGTAGGCACAAGGACATAAATTCACTGTTAAACCGCAACAAAAATCTGATGGCTTTTTGCTAGGAAGGGCTTTTCTCCAAGAGGATTCCCAGAAGTCTGTGAGCAAAGATTTGTGTAGCAAGGCAAAATCCAGGCAGCTCAAAAAGTGCTAAAAATGTGGCCCCCTAAGCAATGAGCACAAAATTAAAACCTCAGTACCTTAGCAAAGAACACCAGATCTTTCTGATATTATTTGAACTGCAGTTCAAATCTTTCCAATCAGTGGCAGGTTAGAAAAACCTCAATCCTACAAACTGAAATTTTGAAAGACCCTGTGCAGTGCTGAGCTTCCTCAAATACTGTAGCTTCTGGAACTGTGAGACAATTCTTCACTGATGATGAGGTAGAATTTACTCTGTAAGAAGGCATTTTAAAGCATAATCATAGAATTACTTGGGTTGGAAGGGGCCTTAAAGATCATCTAGTTCAAACCCCACTGCCATGGGAAGAGAACCTACCACTAGACCAGGTTGGTCAGAGCCCCATTCAACCTGACTTTTAACACATCCAGAGGAGGGGCTTCCATAACTTCTCTGGGACACTTGTTTCAGTGCCTCACCATGTCCACAGTAAAAAATTTCTTCCCAATATCTAACCTAAACCTCCACTCTTTCAGGTTAAAGCCATTTCCACTTGTCCTGTCCCTACACACTGTTAGAGACTTAAAGATCACAATTGCCTTAAACGTTGTCAAGGCCACAGAAGGAATTTGTTATAATCTACCACAGTGGGAACTTGAGATAAGCACAGAGGAGAAGACTTTGCAACAGGAAGGCACTAATCCCAGGCCTAGCAGAGCTGAGGTTTTGTTAGCACCTCCTAGTTAATGCATTCAGACAAAAATTCCCACTGTGACAGACTGTGGGAAAAGAAGTAACTGCGCATACACATGCCATCCCAAGTTATGGAATGGCATGTACGCCCGTGGATATGGAACTTGGACTGCAGGAAGCTGATACCCCAGAAGAATGGCCCTGGGACCCCCACCACCAAGAAGGGCAGAATAAGAAGGACCAACAGGACACTGCCTGGATCTATTGGGTGGTAATACCTTTCTACTTAATCTGTCTCTCTCACTCTCTTTCTCTCCCAACCCCCCTGTTCCTATTTCTTTCTATCTCTCTACCTCACATTCACTGTTAAATAAAATCCATATTATTGACTTTGGCATGTGGTCTTGTTTGCACCTTAATTGAAGCAAAGGCATGTCTTGGTAATTGGATCATTAAAATCGCCCTTGTGAAATGTCCCTCTTGTAGGCTCTTTTAGGTACTGGAGGGTTGCTCTAAGGTTTCCCTGGAGACTTCTCTTCTCCAGGCTGAACAACCCAAACTTTCTCAGCCTGTCTTCATAGCAGAGGGGCTCCAGCCCTCTGGCCATCTTTGTGGCCTTCCTCTGGACTTGCTCCAGCAGGCCCATGTCCTTCTCATGTTGGGGACCCCAGAGGTGGATGTAGCACTTCAGGTAAGGTCTCATGAGAGCAGAGTAGAAATTCCAGTTTATAGCAAATAGATCAACTCATTGGGAAATTTTCACTTTCTAAGCCTTACATTGAGTAAGACCTGCTCATTGATATCCTTGAGTATATTACTTTTAGGGTCATAGTATCTGAGACCATCTGTCACTTTGACTTACAGCTCTGATGATTACATTATTATAGAGGCTTCAGTGTTTTAAATGGGAGGAATTAATTCTTTCAAGAGGAAACATGGATAACAGCCCTCCAAGCAGAAAGTCCAGCAAGTCTCTAAATTCTCATTACAGGAATTTTCTGCAGAAGAGAATTTTGCACATTGGCCTGAAGCTGCCTCAGCTGTGCACTTGTGGTCCCTAGCGCCCTCTATCAGGAAGAGGGCAGCTGAGAGTGAAAATGATGATCTCATTCTAGTTGCAGATTAGCTTGAAACAAGATTTCACTAAGTGATGAGTGCTAGAGGGTTTCTCTGGTTTATTGCAGTCGTGACTTGTGTGTGTACTGCAGGATGTAGATTGTTCTACACAGGCTCCCAGGCATTAGTGAGGCTACAGAAAGCAATCTTTTTGGCAGAAGCAGCCTTTGTTGATTTGCAAAAACTGTAAATGCCAGGGGCTACTCCAGCTAAACAGCGTATTTCATCCTTTGGAGTCCTGAGAGTGCAGGCAGGCTTGGTCAGACCTCAGTGATTTATTTCATCTCAAATAAGGAAGCAGTCAGCACAGTGCAGTTGAACTGGCTGCTATCTCCTATGCCAAACTATTCACACAAAATAATTTTTATCAGATGACTTTGTAACTACAATATAATACTTTCATCTTTAAAGTATTACTTTAGCTATAAAATAAATTAATTTCGCTTACAGAGCACTTCAAATTTCCCTGTTTATGATTTTGATGCACAGGAATGATTCTAGAAAGTCTTAATATCTGATTTGTTCTTCCAGCATATATGTGTCTGCCTTCAACCTCATGTATGTACAATGTATTAAATATCCAATTAATGATACGTTGAAAAATAATTTAATTTAGATGTTAATGAATTATCAAGTATCTACTTGATTTTCCTTAATAACTCATAAAGGCTGAAAACAAAAACCATTTAGATGCTGGAGATAGAACAAATTACTAATTACTCTGCGTTCCTTCTCTGGCAAGACATTTTTCTTTTTTTTCTTTTTTTTGCACTAATTGTGGATGTTACTAGGATATTGTGTATCCAGTGTGAGGATTTGGTTATATTGTGGGCTTTGCTATGCTGGGTGAGCCACAACAATCTATGCTATTATTTTTGTTTTATATGTCTAGCCTGTGAATACTCTGCCAAGTAAATAAGGAAACAATAGAAGCTTCAAAGTCATGGAGAGGTTTAGCACCTTTGTTCAACACATCGACACACTGAGTTTTTTCACTACATTTCACAAACTGCAATTAATATTAAGATAATAATTACTGATAAACTAAAAATATGTCATCATATTTGCTCTACTAAATGATTCCGAAACGGACTGTGAAGTCATTACCCATTATTAAGTCAATGGAGGAAAAGGAGAATTTCAAAACTGTTCTGTTCCATCCACTCATCTTTCACCTGTTCTTTCTTAGCCTGGGCTAACTCAGAACCCTATTTCATGGATCAGGTCCTCAGCACAAATGAAGCTGTTTGTGAGTTCCTTACAATCACACACATACACACACATGCACACTCATTCACTCACTCACACAGTCACAGAGGAGTAGAGTAGGGCAGCAGGTTGAATAACTACAAAAACAGAATAATTATTTCCTGCTCCTTATTAATAAAAGTGTCATGTCATTTTGGCCTTTGCATTTTAGGGGAAATTACATGACACTGTTGGCAGACCACTGGACTGATTTTCCAGATACAAAAACCAGATCATGTAGCAATGACTGAGAGCTCAGTACATACACATGCAGAGGGTGAGAATTATGGGGGAGCTGTGCCTTTACATGATAACTGTTCATGTCTCTTGAGGGACTATATACACCTTCCACTGCTAAGATGATGAACAGCTGGCAGATCCATCTGAAAAATGTCTGCTTACCAGGGAATGTCTGTCTCTGTCCATATATTTATATCCTACTTACCTTAATGGCAGAAATTGGCACACTTCAAAAGCCCTTACCTGTACATTAAATAGACTAACACTTTCTTCTTTTTAGGAGCCTGAATTTGTTGTTACATCCTGATATCAATGAGTCTAATCATGGGGTGTGGTAAAAATACAAACTGGAACAGCTCTCAAATTCCAGCTTGACTTGGACAGTACAACCAGAATTAATTCTGAAATGTACATGTGCAGTTACAAACTGCCCACGTCCCTTAACAATCCAACATTCAGAAGACAGACTTAACTGTAAGGACACAAGTGGAATATCCAAAGGTTTTAAGTATGTGTATAAAAATAAGAATCAAACACATGTGAAATACCGCATAGTAAAATCCTTTGTGTTTAACTTGCAGTGTTGTCCTGCATATCTCAGGCACAATGAATCTATTCCTGTTTGTCCCTTTATGTAGCAATGTCTTTATTACTTTTAGCTGCAGCTTGACTATTCACAGTATTTTTCTCAGTGAAGTCCTAAAATCAGAGAGAGAAAACAACCTATTAATTAACTTCAGTCGGTGAATATTAGTGTGAGTCTCTAAGTGCAGTCTAGATGAGTACTCTAGATGAGTAGCTGGAGAGAGGTTACATCATGCCAGTCATTTGGGCTCTTTGCTCAAAGTGTTGGGCTAAACAGCTGTTCATGGGATTACTCACAAACAAAACTGTAAAAAGAAGACATTCAAAAGGTAATCTGCATTCTATTTTAGAAACAAAACTAAGTCCCTCAATTTTGAATAATCTGCACTGCTCATTATGCAGCCTTTGCTCTGGCAGTAGTCTCAAAGTTAATTACCTTTTTTTATTCCAGTTTTTCACACATCATTTCAACTATAGTGTTAGTAATTTTATCTTTGGTGCTCATTTTAGCTGCTCACCAGTTCCAGCAGCCACCTTCTGGGAATTGTGAGATCTGGCTGGAAATTATAACTCTACAGGCAGACTGCTCAGAAAGAATGCATGGTCAAGGAATGCAGCATTAGACTATGTTCTTGGCGGGGATTTTTCAACAGGTTTTGATTTCAGTTGAGCTAAACATTTCACTTTCTTTCCTTGTTTGGAGGCAATATTATTATGATTAGATGCGTTAAGGAACTGTGTTATGCTGAAAAAAATTGTGCAGTTCTTTGATGAACAGAAAAGAAAAAAAAAACATAATGGTGGTTGAGGCTCATTAATAATTCTACTTTTCAATTTTTTATAACTTTGCTGCATGTTTTGGGAAAATGGAACACGAGCAAAAAAAAGCATCACAGCAAAGCTAGTGGCACTGCATTCAATGTCTTCTTTTTAGATTAACAAGCTTGTGACAAAATAATGAGAAGTTTATAGTGAGATCAGAACATCTTGGCCTCTAGTCTTCTGAACACTGATGCACTAAAAATCATGTACTGAATTTACAAGATATATGTGCTAAAAATATATGATGGATTGTAAAATAGAATAAAGATGTGTTCTGTACAATAAACTCAACTGGACTGCCAGATTTCCAGGTAGATTTATGTAAGGAAGACCCCCATTAAACCAAAGCCTTATATGATCTCTACCATGAGTATCCAGAAATTTTTTAACTAGGCTACACTTTTTGTCACCTGAGGGCCCTCCAGTAGAGCATGAAGCAATTTCACTAATATCTGTCACAACTTTTTCTTCTCATAGTCTTAAATCTTGCACGCTGGTGTCATGAAGCCATCAACGAGGCAGAATACAGATGTTTTTTCAGGGCTGGTTGCTCTGTGTAATTCATGGGGACAGAGAGATACATGCCTAAGGAATCCACACAAGACAGCAGGCTGGCTCTGCCAGGCATCTAGCTTACCTAATCAAAAAGGAAAAAAAAAAAAAAAAAAAAGCTGAGATGTCTGCCTTACATTTTGCCCTCTTTAGAGCCTGGATGCCTTATACTAGAAGAGGAAGGTTCCTGCATTCTCTCCCAGGGTCAGGTGCCAAAGGGAGTATATCAAATAAAAAATAGGACAGAAATGGATTCTATGTGACAGCTCAGTTACTGAAGTGCGATCTTCTGGTTCAGCTCTCTCTTGATATACTTCTTATGAAGGAAAACCTTTTGACCATTTGGCTCCAGAAGTCCCAAAAGAAGCACAAGCCTTATCAAAGCAAAGTATGTTGCAATGAAGATGAGGGCTGTGAGAAATAATATATTTTTTCTATAGCAACCTTTTTCCACCATTTTCTTGGGAAGAAGATGGAGTATTCATATTTTTGGGGCGTAGAACAATTTGGAACACACCAGGCTGCAGCATTCTAGTGCAAAAGACTTTGAAGGACACTCTGTTTCTTCTCTTACACTAGCTCCATTTCATGTGAACTAGTAGAGAGAGAACAAACATGCCTCTAACCTACTGATTTGACTACCTGCTTGGGCAGAAAAAATGCATGTCACTGTCCGTATTTTGCTGGTGTGCAGCTGAAGATGAGTCTTTTGAATCCTGATCAAGTGCTCCAGTGAATACCTCTCCTACATGTCCAATATTTTAAGTAGGTCTTCTTCCCTCCTGATAATATACCCTGAACCCTGAAGTTTTTAGACAACATTCATACTCCTTTTCCTAAGAAGGCTCTTCGAATGATCTTCTGTATGTTAGCCTCTCCTTTTCTCATAATTCTAATAGACCTTCTTTTTAGCATCAGTTCCAGATTGAATTCAAATTTCTCTACCACAGGTAAGCAAAAATGAGACATTATCAACACAAGTGTTTTATGTGTATCTATTCTTTAGGCAGAGAATCAGCACCTTGTTTATTTCCAGTTGGACTGCATCAAATAATGGAACCTGCTGCAATCATTAAATTGGATGGCTTTTAGCTGGGGCATCTCCAATGTCTTCTGTTTTGTAAAAGGTTTCCTGAATGGCTAAAACTTCAGTATGGTTGTGACTTGTGTCATGTACCTGCCAGGACTCTAGAAAATAAAAACATCAATTATGTCAGCGGAAGGCCAAGTATTTGTAAAAACTTTTGATAAAACTCATAGCAGAAATATGCCTTTCATTAATATTTTTTTATTTCTTCTAGTTATAGCATTTTCCATAGGCTATATCTGGTATTTTTCAATTAAAATGAAAGCAAACCACAATTGTCTTGCTTCTCACAGATGTTTTATTTTACCACACTTTTACTTTCGTACTGCCTGTCTTCCCCACCTCTCTGTTGATCTGTACGCTTATTTTTGGCTCTTACCTTAGCTTGGTCCAAACCTGCAAACACTCCTCCATCTGCTTGACATTAGGGCCCTCCTGAAGTAGAAACATAAATCCCAAAGTGGCTAAAGCATTGGAATAGAAATATTTTTAGGATATAGGATGTATTTCTGCTTCATAAGCCTTCCCACAAACTGGAGCTTCACTCTTATTTGAGTGCCTACATGTGATTGAAAAATAAATTGTTTTTTAAATAACCTCAAAAGAAGAAAGAATTCTTGCCTGCTTCCTGATATAGGAACTGCTTTCCTCAGTTACCAAGCAGAGTGCCTAATAAAAGTAGCTGGTTCTCACTGTGTTGAATGGGAAGAGCAGGAAATTCACAAATTGGACCTGCTCTAAAGAAAGTTGTATGTAGATGCATTGGAAATGAGGAATAGATTTTGAACGTTCATGTTTATACAAATCGCAAATAATGGCTGAAAAAATTTTAAATGCTTTCAACAAAAATAAATATATATATAGCCTTCAGCAAATATAAAAATCAGTTTAAAAAAAATGCATCTGTGTTTGCTGTTTCAAAACATTTAGGAAGATGTTGATTCCAGAGGTGCATCAAGTATCTCCTTAACCTAACCATTGCACTTCAGTTTAAATCTAGCCCCATGGCAGGTATGCATTACTACCTTCATTTGTCAACAGTTAAAGCACTTGAAATAGTGGTAGCAATAGTAATTGTAGTATTCCCATGTCTTGTAGTTAGCATAAGGCAGGACTTGTTGGAATGCTATTGTGCAAAGTTTGCATATTAACTGTAAGAAAAAAAAATCTAAAGACACTTCAAATTGTGCTATAATTTCTCTACATCCCTTATAGACTGGGAAATTATCTAGATAGAGTAAGAAGTTTTGTTCTTAAGGAAATTCACTGCTGAGTTTTTGACAATACTATTAAATACACAGTGCAATTTAATCACTAAAGCAAATTCCTGTCCTTTCTGCCAGGTGCACCCCTGCCCCTGAGCCCTTTTTCTACCCATGCTGCGAGCTGAAATTGAAAGATATTTGTGTGCTCTTAAAAACAAAAACAAACAAAACAAGAAAAAAAACCAAAAAGAAGAGAAGTTTTCTGCTCTGAGATGTGATGAAGATCATCTAAATGTATGTTAGGGGCTTCTGCCTTTAAAATCAGAGTCCATTTACACAGGTATAAAAAGGGTGTTGCAGTTAAGATAGACCTCTGGGAAATATTTCAACTCTCTATAAATAAGTGCTTTGTCACTTTGTGGCCTTTTTAGTACTCTTCAGAGGCTTCTATGCAGTCTGTCTCTGTGACACCTCTGTATAGGGTAATAGAGAAAAATGGTCATTCTACAAATAAACTCCTTCTACACTAACTCTTATTTTATTTCCCCTTAGTCAAGAATAAACCTTTACTCAAAATTGTCAGATGTGATTATTGATCTGAGTCTGACAGCATAACTCTAGAAAACAGTCCACGAAAAACTAAAAAGTTGAGTCATTCTTTTTTCTCGCTTTTAATTTAAATTTGATTTAAAAGAAGGGTAGCAAAGATGGGAGGAAAATGTAGCACACTACTGAAGTTAAAGGGTATTATCAAAGCAGCATCATGTAGTCTATGGCTTAGAAGCTTGGGAGCCCTGCTGGATCAGTAGTGGCCATGAAGCTATAGACCTCTGTGCGCCTAGAGGATTTGACGCACAGTGCTGATTGAGTAAAGACAATGATAGAAGACACTAGCATTGGAACAAAGTTGACATTCTTGAATGAGGTCTGGCAGAAGAATCTTTCACCATGGTCTAGTGACTTGCTCTGCACATTGGAGGAGGCTGATATCCCTTCCCTACATTCTCTAATTTTGCCAATTCTTGCACAACCAAAATTGCGTGTTCTGGAAGTTTTATTCATGAAGTTGTGGGGCAGGCTGTAGTCTTGTTTTGACATATGTCCCTCTATACTACAGAAAATACTTCTGCAATTTTAGAATAGGAAAGACTGATTTTTTTTTTTAAAAAAGCTCTGTGGATGTCCTGAAGGCTTATGTAGCAACCAATATTTTTATTGCAACTATTGCAAACTCCAAAGCTTTTAATACATTGATTTCTGAGGGAATTTGCTTGAGTAGGATAAATGATGACTGTTGTGTAAAGATGTAATATGGATGCCACATTTCTAACCTGAGGCACAGCTGGCTTGAGGCTTCACAGAAGTAGAATCATAAAATCATAGAATAGTTTAGGTTGGAAAAAGACCTTATAGATCATTGAGTCCAACCATTAACCCAGCACTGCCAAGTCCACCACAAAACCATGTCCCTAAAGCCACATAGATATGTTTTCTAAATAACTCCAAGGATGGTGACTCCACCACTTCCTTGGGCAGCCTGTTCCATTACCTGATCATCTTTTCAGTGAAGAAATTTTCCCTAACATGCAATCTAAGCCTTCTCTGGTGCAACTTGAGGCAGTTTCCTCTCATCCTGTCATTTGTTACTTGTGAGAAGAGGCTGACCCCCACCTCACTACACTCTCCTTTCAGGTAGGTGTAAAGAGCAATAGGGTCTCCCCTGAGCCTCCTTTTCCCCTGGCTAAACTACCCTAGCTCCCTCAGACCCTCCTAATAAGACTTGTGCTCCAGACCCTTCACCAGATTTGTTGCCCTTCTCTGGACACCCTCCAGCAGATCAACACTCCAGCCCAGCTTGGTTTCATCTGTGAACTAATAGGAGGGTGCACTCAATCCCCTCACCCAGATCATTGGTAAAGATACTAAATAGGCTTGGACCTAAGACGGAACTCTGGGGAACATCACTAGTGACTGACCAACAACCTGATTTAACTTCATTAGCTACCACTCTCTGGTGTTCATCCAGCCAAATTTTTAACCAGTGAAGAGTGCACATCCAAACCATAAGCAGCCAGTTTTTCCAGGAGAGTGATGTGGGAAATGGTGTCAAAGATTTTACGAAAGTTCAAGTAGAGAACACCCACAGCTTTTCTCTCATCCATCACCTTGTCATAGAATGAGATCACAATGGTTAAGCAGGATCTGCTGTTCCTAAACCCATGCTTCCTGGGCCAGATATACAGGTTGTCTTGTACATGTCTGTTGGAACCCTGAATTCTGAGAATTTCACTCTTTCTGCTTTAACAAGTTATGATTCCCAGAAATACACCTCATTTGATCTTAAACCCTGGAAAATACTTCCCCTGTAGTGTGATAACTTTGAAATTAATGCTGTATAGTTAAGGTTATGTCCCTAGGTGAATTAGGTAGAAGTGCAGACATTTTGGTTTATGAAATATTGTAATACTAGTGTCCAAAATGGAGGGTTTAGGTGTTGTTTTATAACTTCCTTTTTTACCTTTGCTACTTCCCCTTTCTTCTCCAAAAACTTGTGTTTTCTGCCATTGGTTCTAAAGTTCCGCAATGCGGGATAAGAAAAACTGATTATTGGGTTTTTATTGAAAATATCCTACGCAACATCTCCCTAATTGGACAATCTGAGGTATAAATAATCTGGACGAGAGGTGCTCGAGGGCATTTTGCACCTTGTTAATTAACGACAAAGCACTTTTCTGTGCCACTAAGTTATAGATAACACTTAATAAACATTTTGAGACCGAGGAAACTCTGAAGTATTTTTACTGAGTCTTATCTCAAATGTCTGTTAAAAGAACTCACAAAGAGAAGATTTGCCATGGCAGGGGCCAAAAGCTTCGGCCAGAATTGCAGCACATGCCATGTGATAGCACTCAAGATGATCAGCTCCACGTCTTTTCCCTGCACCAAGGTCAGGCTGAGAGGCCTGTAGTTCCCCAGATCCTTCTTCTGACATTTCTTGGAGATGGATGTCACCTTTGCTCACCTCCAGTCATCTGGGGTCTCACCAGTCAGCCAGGACTGCTGGTAAATGATGGAAAGTGAGCCCTTCCACTAGTTGCCTCAGTACCCTTGGGTGGATGCCATCTGGCCCTATAGACCTGTGTATTTCTAAGTGGTGCTGCAGATCATTGATAATTTCCCCTTGGATTATGGGGCCTTAAACATTTAAGTACAGACATGCTTGAACTTTTCTGTCCAAAGAGGAAGTGAAAACTTATTTTGCTGTCATTTTGCAGAAATAAAATAATTCTTCCATAGAAAAATACCTTTTTTGGATGAGACTAGCAGAGACACAAGAGTGACTGGAAGTGATCTCTAGGATATCTGTTGAGTAGGGATGGAGAAACAAAAGGATCTGGTGTGAATTTTCTAGATTTGATTGCCTCTTCATGACTCCGTCCCTCAGATATTCAGCCCTAAGTCAAAGCAGGAATCTTGAATTGGCAAGTAGCTGTACTAGGTTGATCCAGAAGTCCAGCAATTTGTGTTTGTGACAACGACCAAAACTGGGAAAAACTGACCAAAGCTTAGAGCAGAGGAGAAAACAGGATGAGCATATTGCAACTCACTAAATTTTGGTTTCACCATCAATAAGGAAAAGGCCAGAGGCTTGTGCTTTAGAGCTGTCAGTGCACGGTCTCAGGATGTGTGTGGTCCTGCCTTGGCACAAGCTGCTTTTAGGCATGGCAGCAATAGTTTGATTGGCACATACCTGTGGCCTCCCCTGCTCTGATTTCACTCTGAGAGCACCCAGGACAGAGGGCTGGCACTCCTACTTAGTCACTCTGGGACAAATAGGTCCCTCAGGGCAACAGAGCTGGAGGAGGGCGCATTGGGTGGCTCCCAAACTTTGGGAAGCAGGAAGACAGAAGCAGGTTGTGACAGGAAAACTCCAGGACTGAAAGAGGGACGCCTCCATTACTGTGAGCATCTGAGACTTGAGGATGCTGATGACTTGTTCTGACTCTTACCATTCATCTTGAGGAAGACTTGAGTCTTAATTTTGACACCCAGGGGGATATCAGAAGAGTGAACACAACACCAGAGAAAAGGGATAGATATCAATAATTTTCTTGCAAAATTACTAACAGCATTATTAATGAGGATTAACTATATAATTTCTGCAAGCAGACTGTAAAAAGATTAGCTAGGCTAACCATAAATTCTTGATTGTACATATATGCCTATATGAAGACACTGATTGCAACAATATACTCTGTTTCTGCAAATTCTCTCCCAGCATTCCAGAGCTTGTGACTCAGTGATCACCCAGGCCAGATGTGGTGACTTGGTACTTGATAACTTTTGGTTAATTTTCTTCCCTGTAGAATTTTCCAGCTGACCCGTAACTCACAGAAACTTCCAGCATTCACACCATCTGAGGAAAAGGCATTTAGCTGAGCTACAGGATGCATGAAAAATTGCCTCCATGTGTTAGTATGAACTTGTAATCAGCTCATTATGTCTGATGCCTCCCAAGGTGGCAAGCAGCAACCACAACCCTTCTTTGTTTGTCACCAGCTGACCTTTCCTGTATTGCCAGGGGCTTTTGGTTTGTGTCACAATTATCCCATACAGGTTTCTTTTAGGACCTTGCTGCTTCTCATGTCTGACACAGACCTCTTGTCTTCCCTTTGCATCCTTCCCTAAAGGATGCAGAAGGCTTTGCTCTGCAGATATTTGTGCCTCCTGCAGCTGGTCTATTATTAAGAAGCTGCCTTGCAGAAATGACTGGCATGTCTGGGCTCCCTGCTGCTATTTTTAGCTCGGAGCTCAAGGCTTGAGATGTCATGGAAAATGACCTTCCCAAGAAAAACAGCATTTGTAGATTAGTGTACTAAAGTGGGAATAATTTCTGCTCTCAGGGAACGTGTTTGGATGAGAGAAGTCTCAGGGTTTCTGGATACATGGAATAGCAAACACAGGAAATCATAAAACCTGTTAAAAATTTTCCATTTTCCAAGATGAAATGCTTAATTTATTCAGTCAATTACAGGACAGTTTTGAGAGGCTTTAAATACAGAAAAGGTGCAAATCATATAATGTTTATCTCACCAAAGCTGCATTCTTAAAACCAGCTTCTGGAAAGAAAAAGCAGGGACTTAAATTCAGATTGCTGAGCCAAATGCACTAACCATGGAGGAGAGGCTAGTGGAAGTGGAGGAGAATGGCAGCCACCGCTGACCTCTGGGCAGATAACCAACCTTTTAATGCACTCAGGCAGTGCCTGTGACAGGGTCCCTCCAGCAAAATAGGTGGCCAAGTACCTATCTAATGACTGCTACCAGGGGTTATGCATGAATGGGTTTGAAGAGGCTCTCCCCTGAAATGACTCAGACCCTTCTAAGTTTGCTCATAAGCACAAATGCACAAGTAATATAATAACAAAAATAGAAAAAGGTAACATTGTAATGTTGGTTGCAATGTTGGTCTTAAATATCTAAATCCTGTCCAAACAGTTACACAGGTCTGTATGTAAACATCTTTTTCCAGCTTTCTAGAGTGGTAGGAAAAAGAACAAATCATAACTTGTGCAATGATAAGCACTAAATATATATTTTTGATAGAACTGAAGAAAGAAGAGTCCCTTTTTAAAGACACAAAGATTTCAGGAAAGTGCATTGTGCCAATTAGATTTAGTAGTACCATTAGGAAATAAAATTGTGTTATTCAATTATCAGTCACATTTGTAGACATTAGTTCCTCTGGAAACTCGTCAAAGCTTTAGAGTACAGCTGTTAGGGCAAAAAAACGCAGAAAAATAATACTTTAAAAACAATTTGCAATTGACCTTTAAATGTTATTTTCATCAAAGAAACTAACAATTTGGATGATTTCTCAGAATAAATATCTCATGCCTGACTAAAATGATATCCTATTCTGCTTGTGTTTTACTTGATATATGTACATATATGTGTATACATATTTGATATGCATACATATGCACACATATTATATGTATATATTACTTTAGGTAATTCTTTTACCCGCAGTAGGTTTCCAAAAATTCCTTTTGGACAAAAATAGGACACAAATGCTAGAAACAGGAGCATTTATGTCACTTGCTGCAGGTATAATAATGATCTTCGCAAGAGCATGGATGAAATTTCTCCCCTAGATGCTTAGTAGTACACTATCAGATTTTGGGTTGTTTGTTTGCTTCTCTCCTCTGATGCACCAAGTGCTGGCCACTGACAGAGTTTCCAACTTGAATTTAAATATATTTAATACAAGCTTGCAACTGTATGGTTCCTCTGCAGCAAAAACAAATAGAAACTGGATAAATAATTTAATCTGAGGTTTACTAGACTCCTCATATGAGGAAAGGAGAGTTTCATGCAAAGAGGAAAGGTTGTCTCGTCAGTGTATTACCTAGGATATACACAAGACATGCAAAACATAGATACATTTTTATACAAGATATATGTAATTTACAACTTTATTTTCTACTGCAGAAAGCAAAAGACATTTTGCAGGTATGGACCACTAATTAAAACTGTTTTCTACATGATTTTAGAGACTAGTATGACATTACAGGAGAAAAAATTCAACAAGAGTTTCTATTTTATAATCTAAGAAGTTTCAGTATTGTAAAGAAATCTGTCCTTAAATATGTTCTTCTTTTTCTACTTTTACTCAGGACTTCTCCCTTCCACACCTGTCTTGTTTCTGTTCCTGGTACCAGAAAAAAAAACAACATAACTTTTCTAATTATCTCTTTACAGAAACAGTAGGAATAAAGGTTTGGTGCTTAATACTTCAGGGTAATAATCTGAATTGCCTGGTAGAGACTTTATTCCAGCTTAGGTCCAAAATGCTAGTCAAAGGGAAAAAAAAGCTTATAACACTCTCAGATACAGAACAGTGACTGCATTTTTTTATAGCATCATCATTTGCTATTGATTATTCCCAGGGAACATCAATCTAATAGAGAGAGTGGCAGTCTTCTAACCTCTGTGTGTGAGGCTTAGACATATTTAAAGACATGCTACAAGAGGAACACGCTATGGGGAATACTGCAATGAACACAGGTTCTCCAACTCCACTGATAAATGTGACAAAAAATATTTTACAATTTATGTTTGAAAAACATCTAGTAAAACGTAATAAAAGAAAAAATAAGGATGATAAAAGCATACGCACATGATGTTACCAATTTAATGACGTTTCTTCTTTTTATTAGCAGCAATCCCACAGATGCCCGAGGAAGCACATTTGCCTTTGTTAAAACAAATCCATTCTAGGAACTGTTCTGACATCCATCATTAAAGCATTTTATGTGAGTAGTCTTTCTTACTGTATTATTAAACCATTCATTAACATGATAGATAAAAACTATTCCACTGAGAATATGCCACAGCATTATAGAAATGTACCAGAATGCTTGGCAACGATTAAATATGCCATGGCAGGAAAACAATAGAACAATGTAACTTAACATTAGGCTTTTCCAACTGTGGAATATTTCTATTGTGCTATTTAGCATACATACCAAAGTCAATTTCCTCTTACAATAAATGAAGGAATAAATAAATCCATTTGTACAAGAATTGAATCTAGGCAGTACAGCCTACAAAATGATTGCTAAAACAAGACAAAAATAAAGATGGAAAACTCTTAGCACTGACTCTGTGTCATTTTAAGTTCTTCATACAGCTCTTAAATGTGCCTGGGCAGCCTGAACAATATCTCTGTTATTGAGCAAATATCAAAAGACTGTACTTAAAACATCTGAGGTTTAGAAAGCAATTTATTTAGGCATGAAGGACCAGACTCTTCATTCTTCAGTATTCTCCAGGAAAAACTGTATTTTCAAAACTAGGTTTTATGGGTAATTTCTCATAGTATCACTGAAGTTTTTCAAGCCTTTCACAGCCTTCATCATCTCTTGTAGTGTCTGTGTTATACCTTGGAAATAGATAAAACAAAATCACAGAATCAGACAATCACTGAGTATGGAAGGACCTCTGAAGATTCACCAGTCCAAATCCTCTCCACAAAACAGAGTCAGCTACAGCAAATTGCTCAGGGTCATGTCCAGATGGCTTTTGGTACCCCCATGGATGGAGACTCCACAACTTCTCTGGACTGCCTGTTCCGGTGTTCACTCATCCTCACAATAAAAGAAGTGTTTTTCTTAGGCTTAAGTAGAATTCCCAGCACCCATTGCCTCTTGTCCTGTCACTGGGCACTAAAGAGAAAACTCTGGCTCCATTTTGTCTACATCCTCCTTCTTGGTATATGAGATCCTCTCTGAGCCTTCTCTTCTTCGGGCTGAACAGTACCAGTCTTCTCACCCTTTCACCATGTGAGAGATGCTTCAGTCCCATCATCATCTTTGTGGTTCTTCACTCTTGCTCCAGTATGCCAACATTTTTCTTGTGCTGGTGAGCTCAAAAATGGACCCAGCACTCCTGATACAGCGTCATTAGTGCTCAGCAGAAAGAAGGGATAATCTGCATCAACCTGCTGGCAGTGTTCTTCCTAATTGGCCCAGGGTGCCCAGGGAACAGTACAGAGTACTTTTACAAATGAAGTAAACCGTACAATACCTTGGGAATAAGCATGTAGCTCTCAAAACCAGAGTTCCCATTCCTTTGCAACCCAGTCCACACACTCTAGTTCAAACACTGAGGTTATTAATCCTTAATAGTTTGGGTTGAAAGGAACTTTTAAAGGTCATCTAGTCCACCCTCCCTCCAATAAGCAGGGGCATCTTCAAATAGATCAGGATGCTTAGAGCCCTCTCCAACCTGGCCTTGAATGTTTCCAAGGATAGGGCATCTACCACTTCTCTAGGCAACATGCTTCACTGTTTGATCACCCTCACTGTACAAAACATTTTCCTTATATCCAGTCTGAATCTATCCTGTTTCAGTTTAAAATTGCTACCCCTTGTCCTATCACAACAGGCCTTACTAAAAAGTTTGTCTCCATCTTTCTTTTAGGCCTGTTAGATAGTGTAAGGTGCTCTAAGGTCTCCTTGAAGCCTTCTCTTCTCCAGGCTGAACAGACCCAGCTCTCTTAACTTGTCTTCATAGGTGAAGGATTTCTATGCTATGTGCTTGGGCAAAAGACCAAGTTCTTCTACAGTGTGTCCTTCAAAGGGAATGGTGGCTGGAAGCAGTAATAGATAACACAAACTGCACCCAAAGCCTGAGGGAGAAGGGCTCCATAACTCAGAATATTTCAAGGCACTCCAAAAGCAACACACTAAAGGACATCTAAAATATTTTCTCTGACCTACAGGGGGAAAAAAAACAAATTAGGATTTCTGGCAGAGCTCAAATGTTGGCATCAGACAGATTGCTATGCAGCATGCACTAAGATGAACTACGCCTAGCCTGGGAAGGACACAGTACTTTGCAATGAACTTCCAGTTTCTGGAGGCTGAAGGGGGTTCCACTTCATAGTGCTGTTATGCATCTTATAGCATGAAACAGAGAGAGCCTAACCCACCTGGGATTTCGGTGCACCTTGGAGGCTAACACGCTGTACTTGAGGACTTTGTTGAATAACATGGGAGATTCGGATGAAAAGAGGGAGTGCAAGAATAATTAAATACACCAATTTTTGGTATCTCCATCAACATTCATATCAGATGAACCTGACTTAGGTGCATACTACTGCTTCAGTGATTGTTCAAATGGCTACAGAGATATCTGGATTTGGAAAATTTCAGCGCAATACTATCGTCACTTTAGAGTAGTGCAGTTAATTGTAGTTGACAGAGCTGAGAGACTCTACAACCCTGAAGGATATTACTGCAGTCAAACTGCTTTTCTGTTCTCATGGCGAAGCTACTCAAAGTACTTGTTTGGCCCTCATTATTCTTTTACCTGAATCCTTTAAAATCATTATGTTATTCAACCTCACAGCAGTGAGTAGAGAGGCATGCGATTACCCTCACTGCTGCTAAGCTGAGGCACATGAAGGCCATAAACCAATTTAAGCACATGATCCTTAAAAGGTCCTTTCTATTCCATCAAACATTTTTGTTTCCAGCAGTCAAGCTACTTAGATGCTTGAAGTTTTGCTCTTGTACATGAACTGATCCTTTTTCGACTGTGCTTGTGCACCTTACTAGGACAAGATTTAGAGGCATGTTCTAGAGCACTTAGTGTCTGCCCTATTCTATGCCACATTGCTAGCAGCATTCCTAGCATGGGTTTGCCCACACCTACCCACTGCCTCTGAGACAGCTGAACCAAAACCCAAGAACACTAGGCAGCACTGACAAGACTGCACCACGTTTGTCTGACCTGCACTGTCCTTCAGTGCACTTGCAGGTGACTGTGCAAACAAACCCATTTTCACATGCTGCCATGGACATCATAATGCATGCAACACATGGCTTCTGTTCCAGCAATAACCAGCTGCTTTACAGGGCTCTCATTGCTTTGGACACTATGAACTAAAAGGAAGGCAGAAATACAGTATTTACCTCCTGGAATCACAGAAACACCCCATGAAAGAGACTTGAGGCTAGTTGCTATGCCACGGAGGCACACAGGTCAAGCCAGCCAGACCAGGTCTACAGAATTCATGGCCCCAGAATACTCTTCAGCCCTGTTTAAAGTATTGGTAGAGACATAGTTGCAGATGAACAATTGTCTCTAAACATAATATTGATCCTTATGTTAAGTGTGCTCCAGCCACTATAGCCAAGAGGCACGTCCCAGGAGGATCAGTCTCTCCTACTGCCTTCCATTAGGACAGTGAACTGTTAATTGTTGAGAATGTTCTCCTAGAAAACCACCAACGTGGATTTGATTCTTCCACATATTTCTTCAGAAGAAATGGGATCTAAGATTTCTGTTTCCTAGTGAGAACTTCCACTCAGGTGACTGCATACATCAAACTTCAGAGCTATGACATTAGGCAATATGGCACATAACTGATTCTCTCCAAACAATTATTTTTAAGTGACTTGCTTAAGGCCACCTCTGATACCAAGGTGCAGAGAACCAGAGTTGTAGGCACATATCCCATCCACACAGCTGCTCTCCTTTCTAAGCTGTTGCAGTGTACACATGCAGTGTGTATCAAACTAATACTCAACTGCTATTCAGTTTTACTTCTCTTTCGTTAATTTTCAGAAAAGTATGAAGAGCCGATCTTACTAAAAGATGGTACTTTACAGTAGGAATAATAGTTTCAGGATCCCCTCCTAAAATCTGTCACCACTGAAATATTTTTTTAACCAGTGAAAGGCGTATTACTTGTATCACATAAGCACTGGTGCCACAAGAAATGAAGCCATGCCACTTTAAGCTTCTGCTCAATTTGCCAGATATACAACCCCAATATCAGGACATATATATAAAAGGAAATGTCACAAAAGAAAACAAAAACATTTGGCAAAATATGAAGACTTAAGACAGAGCATTTATTACATCTTGAAATCAGGCACAGCAACTACCATAAAGAATTTTCTAAAATAAAACGTACTAACTAAATGACTACTTTGTTCGATAGTAACTACTTAGCAGAGGAATTTAAGAGCAAAGTGCTCATTTAAATTTTCACAATTTAAATTAATTGGCTACTTAATTAAAAACTGTGAGACTGTCGTACTATGTTAAAAAATGCAGTTGGTCAATGCTTTCTCCATATAGGGAAGTCCCTGAAGATCTGTAAATAGTAGTTATTGAAGGGTGATTAAACACAACAGTGAAATACTATAGTACAAAACTTCTAAATAAATCAAACGTGAAAGGTGTAGTAAGAAAAGATACAAACTAATTTTTATTGTGAAGATTGAATTTTAGTAAATATCACAAACTGTTGAAGCAGCAGGGAGGCATCTCAGCCTTATCACAACCTGCCATTTATCATGACTGTCAGAAGACACAATCAACATGGTTCCATCTCCAAATAAACTTTTGGACTCAGGCAATAGTACACTATCAGGCTTGTACTTCATCTCTGGGAATGAAAGCTGAAGCTAGTAACACATCAAGCCTCAGCAGCTTCTGCCTGGACATAATTTCTGCCTCACAGTGAATCCTCTGCTCTGGATCTTTTTCTCTGTGATATGCCCTGACCAATAAACTCAAGTTAGGGAAAGACTACGTGATATCCAAGGGACTGGTTCAGTCATAGAAACATTCAGAGACTTGAATGGCAGTTTGGTATCTGAAGATAAACACTCTGTGTGGTGAAAGAAATGTCACAGAAACAACAATTCAGTACTGACCACTCACTACAGCTCTGGCCACGATGGGACAGTGAGTGAGGCAGCAAGGACAACCTGGCCACACTAGCAGAGCTGGGCCTCTTTCAGTAGACAGACAGTTGCTGCAAATAATTTCCAGAAGGGATTTAAGACAACAAAGATAAGATAACAAACCCAGGGCCACTGTCATTCAAGCCTGGTCACCAGAGCGGAGCTTCAACATCCCCTGAGGGAAACCAGCAGTCCCAGTCCAGCCAGCAGTGCAATGATGGGGCACAATAAAAGGCAATAATTAATCCAGACACAAGGGAAAAGACAGTTTTTAAGCAAGAGACAGATGACCAACACACCATCGCATTGTTTCAGGGCAAAAAAGACATGATAAAAAATACAGCAAAATGAAGCAAGTAAAAAGTTCTGTAAACATGCAAATCTTGATGCTAAGGACCTTGGGTAAATGATAAAACACCAGCTAAGATTATAGTGTCAATGGTGACTGTTTGTGCAACACTTCTGCAACATATTTTTCTTGTACTCTGCTCTGTCGAGCAACCTCCAACTTCCAGCCAACCCACCAGGAAGCGTGGCTCTTGTTTGGCCCCACCAGCCATGGTTTTAGAGACACTGTTAGAAACCTACCTGTTATAGGCATGCTGCTTAGTCTTATGTAGGTTCAGATGGAGGAACACACAAAGCCCACCAAGGTTGGGAGTCCATAGGACACACATCAGTGAAAATTAATTAGAGCCTCTCCTTTGCAGACACAACCCACATATTTGCAAAATGGCTTTGTCATACCAGCTTAAGCACCTGTTTTTCAGACATGGCTGACAGATGCTTCAGTATTATATCTCAGGTAATTGCTTTTCAGGTCCTTTCCTTGGAAAGTCTGCTACCAAAATCCTCATGCATCTTTGGATTTTCTCTGACTTAGAACAGAACAGTTGCATTTAAATTGATTTAAATATTTAATATCCATCTTTCCCAGAGTGAATTGCAATGCTCTCTAAACTTTCTTACTTATGTACCTGCAGGAGTGCTTTTCCAGTCTTCCCTGTTGCTGTCAGCTAAATGTGAGAAATGTGGATTATTGCCAGCAAATATGTGATCTTTCCCTTCTGATTTGTGAAGTTCCAGACACAATTATTTGGTGTATACTGGTCTGCCTGACCTGCTCTTTCTTCTAAATAACATCAAAACGATCCTCACTGGCACTGTCTCCCCTCCCTATTGTTCCTTTCTTCACAAGCTCTTTTTCCCCCTGACAATTCAATTTTCTGAGTTTCTGTGGTGTAATTTTAATCTTTTCTATGGTTTTCTAGGATTTCCTTCCAAGGCCGTAAGGTCTTCTCTTACAGGTCCTTCCTGCTGCTGTTTCCTGTTCTTCAGGCTTAATGTGGCTTGCATGTTTGTAAGAATTTACTCAAAATGAATGAAAATTTGTGCTAAATTACCAGAGTTCAAGGGCCTGCACTTCCTCTTTATTTCAATAACTTACAGAGCCTAAAGTAGCATAAATACCTCAGAGTAGCTCACCATGCAAAATAAGAGAATCTTCAGAGTTAAATCTGTCCGCAAAATGTCTTTTGCATTTTCCTTCTGCTTTTATCCAGCAGCCTCAAAGCATTTTGCAAAAAAATGCGTACTAGTTTTGTGTCAGGGTGCTTTAAGAGACAAATAAAGAGAAAAGTGCATGCAGTAAAGCTGATTTACCTGTGGTGCAGAGCTGACAAGTGAAGTAGCTCTGTAACAGACTCATGCTAAACACCGCAGCCACGCTGCTCAGAGAAACACAGTGCCCTGTGTATCCCACGATCCCTCCAGCAAAGGGGACCGCGCGCCCCTCCTCAGCTGTGGAGAACAACGTGCCCACCATCTGGCCCAAAGGCTGCCCCGTGTCTCCAAGTCCTAAATCTGTCTGAATTGTGGGAAATGATGGACACTAACTGGCAAGACAGATTTCCTCCCTGACATATATCAGCCATATCCTGCTATTTTGAGAATCAAGAGGGACTCCACTGTGTTGTATATGTAGCTGGAGACAGGGTTTTTTTTACTTTATGCTTTCCCTCTGACCCATACAAGATTTGCTGGGATTCAACATAACTTCACAGGAACCATTTAATAAAATCAGAGCAGTCAGGAATAACAGCTGTGAGTCTCAGTTGCCACTAGCTGAGCTATCAGTATATGAAAATCAGACAAAAACAATGGGGCTGGGCTTTTCTCCTTTTTAATCTGGAATGTATTCAGATCGCTAAGGAATTGTTAACTTTGATATCAGCTGTTTCCCCAGCTGTTTCTACTTAGAAAAAGCTTGCAAAATCTGGACTGTGCCTCCAAAGGCATCCCACTAAGAACTTGCAATACCACAGCAGTGAAGAAAATGCAAAACACTCATTGAGCCACTGAATCTCTACAACCTCTCTAACATCTTAACAAAACTAAGTTCAGTTTCAAGCAAGGAAGCTTTACTCAGTGACAGACTAAAAAAAATCTATCTCACTAGCTAAAATCTGCCTACTCCTTTTTCTCACCCAATCACCATCCTCCATTTCTTTTTGTTGGGAAAAAAAGAATTAGTAAATTTAATTAAAAGAGCTGCTAAAGCAGAAAAGAATACTTTAGTCATATGATCTTCTGAGTTCTCTCCAACATCATCTTAGGTAATGGCTTATCACGTAACATTTGCTTTATTTTCTCTTTAGCAGTAAGATATTTCCAAACTTGTGCATCCCATCTGTATCCATTTTCACAATGACTGAACAAATGCAATTAGTCTGCAGTCAGCCATGTAATGGTCTCCTACTACTACCACTAGGTATTTTTAGTCTATGGATTCTCTTTTTTCTCATCTATGCCTTCTTTCTTTCCCTAGCTTACATTTATGATCAGAATTGCTTTTCTCCCTTCACTGGCATTCTGTGTTATTGAAAGAATCCCATATACTTTCTCTTTTCATATTTCTCTCATGGTCACCTCATTGCAACATACAGATGGTTGCAAAAGGAGGAAATTTTTCAGTAAAAATATTGCAAAGTTTGCCATTTATTTCTTCTCAAATTCTGTATTTTCCCTTATTTCCTAGCTCTGAACAGTCTGTCTTCCACTCAGACCCTCTTCTACTGCTTACTATGTTTCCACAAAGATATATGAACCACTGGAGAAGAGAAAATCTCCATGTCAACTTATTGAGAAAGGAGTTGATTTTCCTTCTCCCACAACATATATCCAGTGGTCCACCCACCTCACAGGAGAATGCAACAGTGATTTTTTTGAAGTAGAGATTGCAGTTCTCGTATGTGCTGAACAGAGATGAATTTGACTTTGCATGTGCTCTTCTTTGCCTATGACATGCTAACACATCAGCCTTTCTGACTTAGCTTCAATTTGTTACAAAGGAAGACATCACTAACTCTCCTTTCACCTTTCAGAGTGTTAAACATGACATGCTTTAAATTCTCTGAATTTTTCAGCTGGTTCCTTCACCAAGCTAAATGTGATGTTTCTTTGCCTCTATGAAAGATCTTGCTTTCCTTAAAGTTGCTTGTTGAACAGGTCCTTCTGTCTTTCAGTGTATGTAATTTCTAATTCTGTGGTCCGATTTTGTGCTGTACATGGAATTTCCTGTTTGTTTGAGGTATTGGTATTTGACTCTCTTTTGTTGTTATTGTTTTTGTGAGCCAGACAAATTTTCTTATTTCTAGCTTCTTCTTCAAAGTACTTCTCTGAAAAATGGTGAATCCTCAGTTGTCTCTCAGCAGCAGTGAATACTTGTATCAGGTTTGCCTCTGATGTGGACAATACATATGCAGGAAGCCTTCTTCACAACAGAAAAATGCACTCATTTAATTTAAACCAGGTTTGAAACCAATCTTGTTTAAGAATGTAGGTTCTTGTGTAGACCTTCTTACTTGGTATAGCTTATGCAAGTTTTACATTGTCCTGAATTAAAGAGAAAATGAATTGGTTTAAGCTCAATTAGAAATGTCTGTTGTATTTATTTAAAAGTGCATACCTAAACAGACTGGTGCAACTTTCTCATGGAGAAAAGGCTTTAAAATACAAACAGCAAGATTAGAAAAAAGCATATACAGTCCCCTAGAGTGTTCTTCCTGCTATACTGTGAGTATCCACACTTTCCACACTTCTATCTCTGATTACAAGCACAGTTTTTCAGTTGTTTCATAAAACAGAAACTTGCAGAAATTTCATTGCAGCTTCTGGGGACCTCAACGATCTCAAGAAATGTTCTTGTGGTTACACTTCCTATTCACCAGTTCCTGTTTCCTTTTTTACCCTTCTTTTTCCACACTTTCTCTGTGAATTGTGCTGCCTCCAGAGCAGTTTTGAACATTTGTACTACAGCATCTCCTTTCAAAAATTTAACCAAGCTTCCTGGAATATCTTCAGAATATATCCCTCCCACCTCTTCTCCCCACACCCCCCCTGCCGACACATTCTTACCTTTTAATAAGGAACCATTAAAAAGAATATTCTCATAGTGAATAGAAAATGAAATGGATTTCTACCTCTAGATTTGGCTAAGTTTCATTCAGAGGCAGGATACACTGAAGAAGTTACAGAAATACAAGCAGCCTGAATCTTTCATTACCTTAGAGAATAGCCAAGCTTAGCAGTAGTGATTTCATCTCTAAGTCCAAAATCTTCAGCTGAAAATACTTTCCTTGCTTTCTTTCGAACAGGCTCAGAAATCTTTTCTTCCTTCATCTCACTTTTCTTCCCAGCAAAAGAAATTATTCTGGTTTTTCAGTCAGCCTATTTTCACTAAGCATTTCAGTTGGCACCCTCAGCTCAGGTTCATGTGTGTGAACCACTTAAGCAGAGCTGATAGGATGTTGCTATTTTCTTTTTTTCCCCCCTTACACATAGACCTATTTGCTATTACATTTCCTTCTCTTTGATATCAGATTAGTGAGGCTACATTAATTATTCATTTCCCTAGGCGACAAACACTCTGTGTTCAATAGTTGATTGACCTGGTTCTTTAAGCTCAATAGGGATGTTAGTTTTAGCTATACTGGGGAAGACAAAGGAGAAAAGATACCTCAGCAAGAGCTCAAATATTTATAATAGACCATTTTCCTATTGCTTCTCACAGTGCTGCATACCTTTCACTTTATGAAACTCGACATTTAAAAAAAATCTTTTCATTCAGTATTAGGAAATACTTTGACACTGAAACTGGCAGAATTCTTAGTTTAAATATTCTTCTCCACTATTCTGCTGCTTTCCTGACTAGCTGTAGCCACCAGACAATGTTTCTTCTCCTTAAACCCCTATCTGACAAGATCCAAAAAAGAAAAAAAAAATTATCAGGATGCTGACAACAAGAATATTACACTAAACTGGTTTGAAGGTTAGCTGCAACTATGAGATTAAGTCATTAGCTATTTACCTTGAAATCATCCTTAATTGCAGCCTAAACTAAAAGGGAAAAAAATGTTTGCCTACAGAATTCAAAATAGATGCTTGCAGAGTTTTCTGAATTCAAAGTGCCAAAAGGAAACAGAAAACTCATGCAGATCTTTAGTCATTATTTATGTTGGCTCTAAAGTTTCTTCTTACCCATTATGAGGCAGTTGAGACTGTAGAAATTCACATCCTCTTGACTGAGGATTCAGTATTGAAAAAACTGAAAATATCCCCAGGATGAGGTCATGGAAGGTGATCTTGGCTCAGGGAAGAATGTTACCTTTCATAATATGTTCATTTAAACACATTTTAAGGATGCATTCAAAATCAAATTTCTTTTCTGTCATGTGAAAAAGGGAGATTTACTCACACCCTTTGTGTTTGATTAGTCTGTCAGCATCCTGTTAGGGGGACCCTTCACTGAACAGTTCACTAGATGGAGACTGACTTGTCACACACCAAACAGAGAAACCCACTCCTGGGTCTCCACATCTTTACCCACCACTGACAACTGCCAGCACCCTTGAAGGACTCACATTAACAGTTTACAGAATAAGACTCTTCATTAATGAAATTGTGACATGTTAAGGTTTGAGAATTGCTAGTTATAGTATCTGACTGCAAAAAGATATTAAAAGTAATACTAGCTCAAAACAATATATCAACAAGCTCCAATCCCCAATAAAAGCTGGCTCAGGATAATAATTCAACATGCAGAGAACACAGTTTTTACACAAAAGGTGTCTCTATGGGGGGGAACACAGGTTCAGCCCATCAACTGATCCCAAAAGTTATGTTGGAGTCTTCCCCCACTTCTCCCCATTCTTAGCTTACTTTTATACTATTACTTTACATTTAGATGGAGCTTAGGTTACTTTAGTCACACATATCACTCAGTGAGTGATGGTCATATTTTGGTGTTGGGTATCTCAGTGTAGTAGCTGAGATAACCTTGGGGACATGCGTCAGTCCAAGATTTTTCCCACTGTTGCCAATTCAGCTACAGGACATCTTCCTTTACCTCCCTTGATTTTCAGCTGCTATGTGGTTTATCAGCTAGAAAGTATCACTGAGTTCCTTCCTTTGCAAGGGTTTCAACAGAGCCTGGCCATCGTGGCTCTACTCCGCTCCATTTACTCCCCCTTGGATTGTACTGTGTGAGGGAGGTCAGACATGCTGACCGCCTTCCATCCAGGGAGTAGCTAACATATTTTCCCCTTTAATTTCTGTACCATTATCTTTTTACTCACAGTCATCTTCCCACACCTTCCCACAAAATTTTTAACTTTCACTTCTTAAATGAAACATGATCCTTCCCTTTGGACCTTTCTCTTGAGTATTAATTTCCCTTGCTTCTTTTTGGCAAACCAGGCATAGTCATCTCATTGGCTTGAGTATTAGCAAACTGCTAATGAGTTTATCACCAACTGGTGCACTACTCTTCCTACCTGATCAAAACTGAAAATACTTCTGGAAGTCTGTGTGCATTATCACTTTATACAGAAAGTTTTATTCCACCTAAGGCTTTGCTCATGTTTTATACAGACATAACAATGGACTACACCACATCTCTCTATCAGATATGATCCCTGGACATGACACAACTGAGCTCTACCGCATAGGATATGTCATGCATGGGCTGTCTGGAGAGTATCCCCAGCTGACTGTTATGTTTTTAGCACAGGGTTTGATTCACTTTTGGTCTATGGTGCAGCTAATTGTGGTCAGTGCAGCATGCAGGCTCTCACACAGCACTTCTCAGACAGTGCTACAGCATTCCAAAGCCACTGCAGGAACAGATGAATCCTCCAGGCATAGGCTACCTTTGCTGACTTCTCATCATTTACAGAGCAGATGCCCAGCGTAAAGCCCCCTGAGGGGACAGCAGAAATGCCCATGTGGGACAAGGACTATAAGCAACAGGCCACAAAAACCACTCCAAGAGACAGAGTGGAAGCATTTGGGGATTGTGTGAGATTTTTTGTTTGGTATTTTTAACATCTTTTTTCCTTACAGTCTTGGGAGTCACAAGATTTGATATGCCCATGAGACTAAAAGCTACTGTTATTATATATATATCATTGGCTGAGGGTGAGCTTGACACAGCAGACCATTGTTCCAGGATTGTCTCCAAAGGTCCGAGAAGGTTATGTGAACAGAAGCAGGCAAAACGTGTATTTAAGTGACATATGGGGCTGAGAAGAGTAAAGAAACAGGGCATTTCTTCCTGAACAATCTGTTGGTGGAGGGAGTTGGTATCAACATGAGGACTGCTAATCTTCCGGAAAGACATTTGAAACAGGACCATGTGGATCTATTTTCATTGTTGCATTGGAAAAAGATAGCAACAGAGCACAGAAAATAGAGGCCAGAGCTAACATTAAGCATTACAAAAGCAGACATGCCCTATAGAGTTTTTTGAAGGATGCACTTTCAACCTGTGATTGAATTTAAACAAGAATTAACTGATGGACAGCAGATGGTGGCAGGACCATGATTCATGGCTGCTGATAATGACAGCAACACTGCAGTTCAGTTTCAGTGCTGAGCACTGTCTTTTAAGTGGCTTACAAACACCCAAACTGTTGTGTCAGATACAGGTTTGGAAACCAAGATAAGTTTATGCCATGGAAAGGGGCAAGCAGGATAGTAAGGAATAGATGAAAATGGTAAGGGAGAAGCACTAACCCTTGGACAGAAGGATGAGGTAGTTTGGGGAGCCAGAACTTCCCCAGTTAATCTGTCTAAATTTGAGGCTGTTTCAGGATGACCCTAAGATACAATATTTCTAGCAGACTCGTCCTTGAGGGGGAACCAGGAACACTGTAACAGCCAAGAATTTAAGACCCGTAAACTTGGAAAGAAATGGCCTATAAAAAAATAATAAATGAGGTGGCTGCAAAGAGGATTATGGGTCCCTTTACTCCTCTAGGACAGATATTGACAAAAGAAGGTGACGAATTCAGAATGATCTGTTCAGCCCACCTTTTACCCTTGCAGAGTGTCCATAAATGATCGTGGTGACCCTCAATGTGTTTGTTGATACACATTTTCCTTGACCTGGCAGTATCAGTCATTCTTCCCCATGGCCTTGTAACATGGCTTGCAAATTGTAACACCAAATTGGTATTTCAGCTATTACCAGACCAACATCATGATTTCAATTTTGCTGGGATTCAAGATGTATTTCTTCAAGAAAGCCATGTCAGTATGTTTCCTGGTGGCTGATACTGCCTCTGGTAATTCGTCAAAATGCAGTACAGGCAGTGAAATGGGAAGTGGAAAGCCTCTGGTAGGTTACTGTCCTCAGGTTTTAGATGCAAAGGGAGAGAAGAAAGAACAGTAGTACACAAAAATGTGGTGGCAGGGCCTGACAAAGGATATAGAGAAAGAGAGATATCCAATGTTCCTTTTGCCTCAGTTTTTACTGACATGTTCTTCTCTCAGGTACGCCAGGAAGCTAATAATGATCAGTGGAACTGATGCATTGCTGGTGGTAAAGGGTAACTAGCAGAGCTCGAGATCACTTAAGCCAGCATGAGACTGGGTGGGGTGCATTCAATAGCGCTGGGACAGCTGGCTGCTGTCATTGCAAGACCTTTATCACTTTTGAAAGGGCATGGCAATCACAAATACTGTTCTGAAGAGCAAAGAAAGCAAATGTCACATCCCTTTCAAAAGGGGCAAGAAGGAAGATCTGGAGAAACACAGGTCAGTCAGCCATATGGAAACTCCGTATGGAAACGCTGGGGAACAAAAGTTACTGGAAGTCATTTAGGACTGTAGGATTGACTGCTACAGGTGCTAAAGAGCTGCCATTAATACAAGCTCATCATAGATCAGCACCTTTCAGTGACTGACAGGTGATCATCTTGTAGCTTTGGCACAAGCAGCCACTCCTAAGACACGAATGAAATTGGTATTCAGCTTCCCGCAGTCAGCACAGGGCCAAGCATCCACACGCCTGCTCAGTTCCCTTTCTGCCACTTACTGCAGGGCACAGAGTGGGAAACAGCGAAAGCCCTGATGCTGTGCAAGCACTGCCCAGCAACAGTCAAAACGCTGTTATGTTAATGCTGCTCCGGTCACAAATCCAAAACACAGGACTGTAAGGGCTGTAATGATGAGAATTACCCACATCCCAGACAGACACGGAACAAGCATGAAAAACATGCTAATGATATTTTGATAAACGCTTAACACAGGATAATTGGTGAACATAAAACCAGATTTCTGTGAAAAGTACAAAAATTATAATGCTAGCAAAAAAAAAATTAAATTATGTAGTCTGGACAAGCAGGAAAAAAAATTAAAACTACTAAACAAACAGAATCTTTGTGCAAAGAAAAATAAAATATAGATACATACTTTTAAAATATCTTATAACCTTTAGCTCTTTGCCAGAAAATATTTCGAAAATACACTCACTAAAATTGACATAATTCTGGGACACAACTGAAAACCAAAACAGCCCTTCCACCACTGTTCAAGAGCTGCAGTTTCCAAAGGAGAGGTCATAAAACTTCCCAACCTTAAAGAATGCTGATACTTTGCATTCTTTTCATGTAAGAAGAAAGAGGACTGGAGAGATAACAGGAGGAAAAAAATGTGTTAGCCTTATACCCTTGAGCTGTGATGAAATACCAGTCTACTTACATTTAATTATGTTCAGTTTATAACAAAGCATTCAGCAGAAAACATCAATAAGAATGTTGACACACTGAGACTCCTTCTAATAAGAATGAAGAATTATAGTTGGAAATCTGGCATCTAGAATTCAGCTGAAAAGGGATTTTGCTGTTTAGCAATTAGTTCTCTCTGTAACATACAGTAGTATTTCTAAAGGAAAATTATGGGATAGATTTACAATTGAGGTATGTGCTCAGATCAGTTCAAAGATTAAAAAATGACTACATTACTCTAGACAAAGACACATTTGGACTAAATATACACCACAATATATAATTTCTTGTTGTCTATTACTTAACGCTCTCTGGAAGGAACATAAATAAATAATGCAGAGCGTAAAGACCAGAACTTTGCAATTGATATGTTTACTGCAAAGTTAACAGAAACTTTGGGTCTGAAACTGAGGCACTGAGGCTCTTCCAGGAGAAATAGTGTCTTTTAGAATAGGTCTGGTTCCATCAGAAGGATAAAGCAGGGCCAAGCAAAGCCTATGTCAGGTACTGTTGCTGTGGGAAGCTGAGTAGCAACTTCACTCGTGTCTTAGGAGTGGCTGCTTGTGCCTAAACTCCAAGACATCACCCTGTCAGGTACTGAAAGGTGCTGACCTATGATGAGCTTGTGTTAATGGCAGGTCTTTAGCACCTGTAGCAGTCAGCCCTACAGTTTTAAGAGATTATTTTCTAGAAGCTAGGGGCAACTGTCCATACTTGGGCACAAGCAAAACTCCCTCTGAAGGCAAGAAAATTTCTATGAAAGACCAGAAAAAACATGAAGATACAGGAATCAATGAAGTTTGGTGTTATTTATCATGGTATCTGACCTTAAATATGAAATATGGACAGTAAGCAATCAGCAGTTCTATAACAAGTGCTTACTGCAAGGCTTGTAGTTAGTCAGGTTTTCAGTTCCCATCACAACCACAAACCCCCCCACATTCTGATGTTAACTGTTTTCAGAAATGAAATGTAGAAAACCCCCCACCAAACCCAATCTGCTTGTAAACACACTAAGAATTTTAATTAGCTTGACTTTTTTTCATTTTCACTTTTGAACCAACAATAATTCTTTCCTTTATTGGAAAAACACAGTACCACAGGTCCAAATCAGTAAGACAAAATGGGATGGGAAACAGAAGAAGAGAGAAGTGGGTAAGACCCACGTGTCCAGTACACCACCTAATTCTCTTTAGCCTCATTTGGTATGAATACCAGTACTTCCCAGGAGCAATTGCAGTCCCACTCACACTGATCTTGAGGCTGCGAAGAAAGAAAAAAATGTAAGAGTTTCTGCACTCTTATCTTCCTTCAAGGGAGGGAAGCCTTGTCGCCTACAGAGCCAGAGGAACAAGACCCTCTCTAACTGGACAGCAGTAATGTGCCCTTTATCTATCATGATAAAATACACTGTTTCCTTAGTAAATCCCAGACTAATGAGACAATGGAGAGAGAGCTGTGCCCCAAGGGGCCTGGCTTCTGTTTTCATCTCTGCTACTAGTTCAGCTCTGGCAACTCAATTTCTTGTACTTCTGTTTACCCATTATAAGGCAGTGGATAATGGAAACTATGGCCTTTGTGCAGAATATTGACCTCTTACCATAAAAAACCTCCAAAGGATGGCATTTGCTTTCCCTGTTGCAGCAGACCTATCCCTTCCTACTTTCCTTCTTCTTTTCTTTCCCTCTCTCTCTCTTCTTCCCTCTGCCTCCTTCTCCCTTTCTGCCTTTCTTCCATTGAATCTATAAATTGCTTTATTAATCTTCCATATCAGAATACTTCTGTAGTAGTATCATCATGAGTAGTGTTTTAAAGCAGAACAGCAGTGCACTGCACAGGAGGAAGAATGAACACTGATAGTTTGCAAGGTAAAGCCTCTGTTGACTCACATAGGTTTACTCCCTATATTTTCCTTTTAATATATAGTGGTAAAGACATTTATAAATATTTTAATGAAATGCAATAAATTTTAGCTTAATGTGAGGATGTATTGTGATAGCAGTTTCCATTTGGGTTTTCCTTAAAGGCAGAATTCTCACGTGAAGTCAACATACATTTTTACTTCAGCTGTATGGCAAATAGCAGCATGTTCTGGAAAGAAAAGAAACCTACAACAAATTATGGCACTCTAGCATCCACCATGTCTAAACCTCAATAGCTAAAATAATACTGTAGAGTGGGGAGAAGCAAATGTAAAAAGTAGCCATTGCAGCTAAGGTAGCTATTAACAGAAGAACAGAATACTTTTGTGAAAAAGATATACAGAACAATTTCTTAATTTGCTACAAGCCTCCTGAGTTTGATTCATATCTCAGCAGTAATCCATCATACTCAGAAATTGCTTTTCATGCTGATCTAATATTTGATAACAGCTCAGAAGTCTGAACTTTATGACAATGTAAGACTGCCAATGTAAAGTCGCAACATTTCTTTCTGAAAACATCATCATTTCACCTTTCTCATGAGATAGACCTGTAGTATACTTTTTATCAGAAATATTTCCAAAGACATCTAACAAAGCACTAAGAAAAAAGAGCATTTGAGTCTTACAATTATATTGTGATTCAATTCAGTAACTTTTAACACTCAACAAATGTATGTTTGCCTCAGTGGGAATTTATTCTTATTCAAAAGAAAAAAAAATTAATTATATAAATTTTTCTGGAAAGCTGAATTATTAAATCAATGAAGCAAATAACTTTGAGTTCCTTGTCAGAGTAACAGTATAGTTAGGGCAACAACATGGAATTAATCAGTTTATCAAGACAAAGAAACCAGCAAACACTGCAACCCAAGCAACTTTAATGAGTCAATGCAACAAGAATCTGTAAGGGAAGGGTGGAAAATTGTTATTAAAGCATGTTACTCCTTGCCCCAAATTTGTTTGCTTGTTTTCTTACAAAAACTATTTTCCCAAGTCTGCACATAATAAAAAAATCACCTTTTT
This sequence comes from Climacteris rufus, assembly GCA_013398175.1. NCBI lineage: Eukaryota > Metazoa > Chordata > Aves > Passeriformes > Climacteridae > Climacteris > Climacteris rufus. Next base: position 161,845 of record VZRZ01008350.1, on the reverse strand, counting down.
GGGTGATGGCCCCCACAGTTTCTGAAGATTGCCTAACAAACCATAGTCCTAAACCCAGAACCCCTTCCTCGGTCTGGCATAGCAGTGGACAGAAATGAAATTACATTATTTGGCTTTTGCTAAAAGCTTTACATATTTCCACGAAAGTAAAAAAGCAAGGAATTTTCCCATCTGGTGGCTGTATCCAACCAAGTCCATTCTTTCAAGAAGTGGGTATCAACATATACAAATAAAAATCCGCAAACTCAAACAGTCAAAGTGAAGGATCAAATTCCTAAGTAAACCCTTTGGTTTGTTTTATCATTTCTCAGACACTATGGCACCCTAAAAATGTCACAGAAGATTAGAACTACATGGAGAACTGATATTTTTATTAACTGTTAAGGGGGAAAAAAAAGATAAAAGAGAAAGAGAGAAAAATATTTAGTTTCCCCATGATTTTTAATCTTAATATTTTTTTAAACTTTAAAACGTTGAAATAAAACAACATTTCAAAACAACTACCTGCTTTCAGGCAAAACTATCTTGGATGCATTATCAAAATGTTTGACAATGTTTTCATTGACTTGATGCTTGTCTATAAATTTGGCAAAACTTTATTCACTGAAAGAGTTTTGCCCACCCTGTAGCTAAATACAGAACAGTTTATCATATTTCCCAGGATTTACAGCATGCATGTGCGTATGTGTGATAGAAATGACAGCAGAAGTTGTGTGGCAAAGTATTTAGCTGCCTTTTAAATCCTGAGTGACCCTAGGTTGCACTATTATAATTTCCCGTTGACTTGAAGCCAGAAATTGCTGTTCTGCGTGTGTCAGTATTTTCAGAAAGAACACAAAAGTTTGCTGCAGGCCCTGAGTGAAAGCACCAAAACTACAGCCATCTGTTTAGTTCTGGTGAGCATTTTCAAAATTGACATAAATGGTGTCCTAATCATAGTTCAACAGACTGTTTATTTTTAAAAAAGGCTGCTTACTGAACATACTTTGGGCTATAAAGCACAAAAAATAAGAATGTAGTATTACTGTCAAAAGTTCTGTGAAGGCCCAACTGCCACCGAAAATAGCTGTTACTTGCATGCTTTTGCAAACTTTCCTAAGTATTCTCTTCAGGTTGTTTGTTGTTTTTTTTTTTTTTTAACTTAGCCTTTAGGATTTGCAAAGGGCTTTTTCCCTATTTTTGGTTGGCTTTTTTTTTTAATGTGGGAGCTGGGGTTTTGCCTGCACTGTCACCACAAAAGACATAGCTTCTTTCTGTTTGCTATTTTAGTTAAAATTAGTAATAGCTGGAGAGAACTCTCTCTTGGTTGTGCTGGATAATGTCACAGAGACTTGAGTTGTTTATTACCAGCTCTTACCCGTGAACTGAAGAGGTATGTGGTGGAATCCTCCACAAAAATACTCATATTCTAAAACACCTGGCAGTCTTCAAAACACGTTAAAACACGAAATATTCTAAACAACCTGATTTATTTACTCTTCCCTCAGTACGCTGCTACATTTCAGTGCCCCATCCTGTGCTGCTGTCATTCACTTGTTTTCCAGTAGGGACTTGCCTTTGCTCCATTCTCTGGGGAAAGTGTGTCAGCATCAGGCGTGGCTGAATTGGCAAAGGAAATGACTCCACAGCCAGCTTTTTATAAAAGCTCTGCCTGTTTTCCGATGAAGTTTCCCACTGTTGGTCCCATTTGTACGTGCTGGTACAAACAACGGGACTGCTGGAAATGACAAATGACTGAAAAATCCTGGCATTTTACTGCCTGTCACTAAGAATTCCTCTATATTTCTTGTCCACTGGTATAATCGAGAAGGACATTGTTTAGGGTGGAGAAAAGGAGGTTCAGGGGAGACCTTCTTGCTCTCTACAAGTACCTGTGGAAGGAGGCTGTAGCCAGGTGGGTGCCAGTCTCTTCCAGGTAACAAGTAACCTGGAAAAATGCATGTTGCCTTACATCTCCCAAAGAAACCACCACTCTATTTCATGAAATGGAAGTCTCAAGTTGTGCCAGGGGAGGTTTTCACTGGATATTAGGAAAAATGTCTTCATGGAAAGGGTTGTAAAGGATTGGAACAGATTGCCCAGGGCAAAATACGTTCACCATTAAACCATGTCCTCAAGTGCCATATCCACACATTTTTTAACACTTCCATGGGTAGTGCTAGATTGACAGTTGGACTTGATGAACTTAAGGGTCTTTTCCAACCTTAACAATTCTCTGACTGCTATAAATAATATGGCACTGCCACTACCTGGAAAAATGCATGTTGCCTTACAGCTACCAAAGAAACCACCACTCTGTTTCACAAAATGGAAGTCTCATTTGCAAACTTTTTGGCTTCTCCTTATGTAGGTGCTTGATTTAACAAATTCCAGTTTTTTTTTTTTTTAATTGTCTCTTTTTTGCTTTTCTTGTAACATTGTAAAAACAATATCTGAAAACGAAATTCTGTCCTATGGTAACATACTGACACCTGTATAATCCTTCTGCAAGCATAGAAACTTAACAGTTGCACAGGCTCCTATCACTCGAGGAAAGGAGTAAATATCTGCACTGACAAATATAGAATCTGAGAATCTCAAGACGATGGAAAGCAGCAAAGATCCTTCTCTCTCCCTCCCATAAGCCTGAACCTCTGTGAGCTTGCTCCTGCCTGACCTATCTTCAGTCCTCTCTCCCTTCTTCCTGGGTTCCTCATCCTCATATCACCTAACCAATCCTGCCTTCTACTTCACTGTTTGAGGAAAAAGATTTCTTTCCCTCTACCATGGTATTGGCCCTGTTTTGCAATATTCATGTCACGTCTCCACCATCCCCTACTCATATTTTGACCTTGTCTCCTTGTCCACTCAGGCCAAGTCCTCCTGTTCCTCATTTTTTCCTGTTTCTATCTCTGTTTCATTCTTCCAGTCCTTGCCCCTTCTGCACCAGAATGGTTAGTCCTGAGATCCCAGCTTCCAAAAATGATGCACAGCTGCATTTGCAGGAAACACCTCATTTCAGCCCTGTGTCTCTGAAACTTGCTCAGGATGGATGTTGTATTTTAGCTGCGAAGCCACAGCAAGCCTTCATACAAGTACTTGTGTTGATGGCAACGTGAGAATTCTTGCAATGTTAAGAAACATTGCTGGCTACAGCAAGAACGGCCAAAGCACATCTTTGTTGTAGCACTTCCTCCCAGTGCATCTTCACGTACAAAATCTTTGTGCTGAAATAGGAAATTATTACTGATTCTTAGAGAAAAATCATTAACTTGTGGATGTTTTAATGTCATAAAGCACATTTTCTTTCATTTCTGTAACAGCTGGTTTAGATAAAACCTGCAATAACAGAAATTTCTATCAACTTCAGTAACCAGCACAGGGAAATCCAAAGCAGTCAAACCTGGGAAAACCAAGAAAAAGCAACAATGTAATATTTTAATTCAAATTCAGAGGACAGTAGCCAAAAAAGCATTAAAATATCTATTTAGGAGGTAATTGTATACTAGAAAAAATATAATCTGGATAGACTTTGACAAAGGCTAGAAAGGAAATTGGAGTAATTTGTGTTAGGCTATACAGAAGGTGACAGAGCTGAAAATACAATCTGATACTCCGAAGTGCTGCATGTGTAAGAAATTGAAATGACCCAGCAGCAAAATGTAAGAACTTAGTTACAAGATTTTTACAACGTTTATTCATTCACACTGTTAAGGGTACCATTATGTGATTGTATTTTGGACCAATGCAAAAAAAAACCCCAAACGTCACATCACATATTTTGGCAATGGTAATACAGTTGTAAAACAGAGTCAACACAAATAACTAAAATATTACTGCATTAATTTCCCTATAACAAACGTGTGATTAGATATTTCTACACCACTTTGGGGGGGTGTCAACTTCCAAACATCATACACCCATCTTTTGGGGGATTTGCTTTCTTATTTCAAACTATAAAAGACGACCAGAATGACCTGTATGTTTTACACTTTGCTGCTAACGTCATTAATTCCGATACCATGGTCTATGCCTTTCCGTATCACTTGGAAAACATAATTCAAGAGTTTGAAAAATTTCTTAAAACGATGTGAATCAGCACGGTGATTTCAAACAGAAAGGAAATGAGATTTGAAGCAGAGGCAAGGTGGGCACTTACTGCCCCGAGGTATCAACGCTGTCTCCAGCACAAATCCAAACCGCGGCCCCATACCAGCTAACGTGAAGAAAATTGACTCCACCCCAGCCAAAGCCAGCACACTTCTCTTTATGCTATTTCACACATAGGCGGCTTGGCAGAACACAACAAAGCGCGAGGTGCGAATTGCCAATTAGTCACTAATGACAAGTATTATTTGAAGTGCACAGGCAGAGGATTCAAAATCACGCTGTACCTGCCTGTGCCATCCTCCCTCGGCAAATAAGACAAACAGGGCGCGCTGCACTGTGAGAGCGGCCTGCGCTGCCAGCACCGCCCGCACGGCACACTGCAGGCCGCCTGTTGCAGGAACCGCGTCCCGCCCGCCCCGGCCGGGGCAGGGCCCGGCTC